>JARCFY010000008.1:19059472-19141972 GCA_029233225.1 Lepidodactylus listeri | reverse complement strand
GAAAAGGGAGGGTAGGGAGGGTTGCCTCACTGCTTTGTTCTCGTGGCCCTTTCTTACATGCCCAGGGAAATGCTGATCACCACTTTGGGATCAGGAAGCCATTTTTCTCCAGGCCAGTTTACCCGGGGACACTAGAGATTTTTTGTCATCTTCTGGATGTGGAACAGCGGTCACTGGGTGTGTGTGTTGGGGGAGGTATTTGTGAATTTCCTGCACTGTGCAGGGGGTTGGACTAGGTGACCCTGGAGATCCCTTCCAACTCTATGATTCTATGAGTAATAGGAATGGTGCCCTTAGGGTTCTGACCTTGGGGCCAAGAGTTCGTTGGAAGGTCCATGTCAGCCTAGACAACAGCAGAAGTCATGTTTCACAGATTGACTTAGATTAGTGATAGTGGCAGCTTCCTCTTCCATTTTCAGATGGTGGCACATGGCAGTTAAGACTGCAGAAATTAGCCCTGGGGTAGCAAGGGGCAACAACACAGCAGTGCCATTTGCCTGCTTTTGGTGGGAAAGCTTCACCAAAGCACACACACACACACACACACCGATTTCCAACCATTGTTCAAATGAGCCGTGGGAGAAAACTGGGTGGAAAGGTATCGTTGACACATCAACATCCCTTCCAGATAAAACCCAGAAGTGACAACCATGACACTCTAGGATTCGAGATCCTAGAACATTGGTGACGTCACTTCTGGGTTTTATCAGGAAGTGATACTGATGTGTTGATGATGTCCTTTCCCCCATGCCCTGCCCTCGAAATCTCTTGGAAGCTCCCAGAATGCTCCTGGGAACCCCAGGACAGGAGGACAACACCGGTGAAGTGGAAGTTTCCATCCAGAATTGGATTGAAGCACAAGCACAAGCCAAGAACACTACAAGGAAGGACCTCAAAATAACCCTCCAAGTTAATAATTGAATTGCTAACATATGGGGCCTCTTAAAACTTGATGTGGGAGGGAAGGTGGCGTGGTATCGCCTGATCTCCTCAGAACACAGGAGCTAAGGAGGGTACTTGGGTGGGAGACCACCAAGGAAGACTTTGTAGAGGAAAGCAATGGTAAAGCACCTCTGCTTCTCACTTGCCTTGATAGCCCCTTGCCACAATAACATAAGAAGACCCCTGCCAGATCAGACCAGTGGCCCATCCAGCTTCCTGTCTAACATGGTGACAAACCAGGTCCTTTGGAGGGTCAACAACAGGAGGACATAGAGGCCGAGGCCTTCCCCTGACGTTGCCTTCTGGCACCAGGATTCAGAGGTTGATTGTCTCTGAGTGTAGAGGTTTCATATAGTCTCACACACTGATGCAGTTCAGGGCCACAGCAAGGCTTCATCTGACCCTGGTCCAACACTGTTTTGGGAGCAGGTTCTGAATTTCAGAGCCAGGATATTTGATTCAAATGGCTTCCGATGACAATCAGGAGCTTGATGGCAGAGTTCTGGCAAGGTGTGTGATTAAAATCCTGGGCTGACTGAGAGACCAGGGAAAGAGAGAGACACCAATGATATCCCAGGTTAGTCTTGAAAATGTCTCTTGACGGGTCTGCTATTACCAACATTAGTGGGCCCAATCAAATTACCACCCTGCCAGCGTTGTCACCAGCACTGTCTTTCCCCAGCACTCTGTTGCTGTATAAAGTGAATTAACTTAATTCAATAGAGAAGCTGTTGAGGAACAATTCCACACTGATAGAATTAGAGTCATCACAAACAAAATAGGAGTGCCATGAAGGCTTTTATCCTCCACAAATTGCCGCCCCTTTCACTGCGGTTTGAGTCGAGGGAATCTCAGTTCATCCTTAAAGGTAGCTCTGATTCTTTCGGGACAATGTTGTGCGTTGTTTGAAACACTGAACCTCAAGCCAGATCCCATGTTCAGTTCAGACTCAACCACTTATTACAACTTAATTTACAGTAGAGACGGGGGAAATCCTAGAGCATCACATGATTTGGGGCGACTTCATTTCTGGGTCTTATCCAGAAGCGATGTCACTGTGTCACGTCAGCATAAAAACATAAGAGAAGCCATGTTGGATCAGGCCAGTGGCCCATCCAGGCCAACACTCTGTGTCATACAGGGCCATAGTGCCATCAGGAGGTCCACCAGCAGGGCCAGAACTCTAGAAGCCCTCCCACTATCCCCCCCCCCCAAGCACCAAGAATACAAGAAGAAGAGAAGAGATTGGATCTATACCCTTCAGTATCCAGAGGAGTCTCAGAGCAGCTTACAGTCTCCTTTCCCTCCCCCTCCCCACAACAGACATCCTGTGGGGTAGGTGGGGCTGAGAGCTCTTTCAAGAACTGCTCTTTCCAGAACAGTTCTGAGAGAATTGTGATTGACCCAAGGTCATGCCAGCAGTTGCAAGTGGAGGAGTGGGGACTTAAACCCGGTTCTCCTAGATTAGAGTCCACACTCCTAACCACTACACCAAACTACAGAGCGTCACTGCCCCAGATGAAGTGTTCCTTCTATATCTGGTGGCTAATAGCCACTCTAGGACCTCTGCTTTGTATGTTTATACAGTCCCCTCTGGAAGCCGTCTGCCTGTAGCTGCCACCACTTTCTGCAACAGTGAATTCCACATGTCAGTTACTGTTAGGGTGAAGAAGTACTTCCTTTTATCTGTTCTAAGCTTACTGCAAATTAACTTTATGGAGTGCCCATGAGTTCTTGTATTGTGAGAAAGAGAGAAAAGTACTTCTTTCTCTGTGTTCTCTGTCCTATGCATTATTCTTCAAACCTCTATCATGTCATTCCTGAATCACCATTTCTCCAAGTTAAAGAGCCCTAACCTCTTCATACAGAAGGTGTTTGATCCCCTTTATAGTTGCCCCCTTTTGCCCCTTTTTTGAAGTGTGGTGACCAGAACTGTACACAGTATTCCAAATGAGGCCATACTATTGATTTATACAGGGGCATTATGATACTGGCTGATATGTTTTCAATCCCCTTCCTAATAAGCCCCAGCATAGCATTTGCCTTTTTTATTGCAATCGCACACTGAGTTGACATCTGCAGTGAGTTATCCACCACAACTCCAAGATCTCTCTCCTGGTCAGTTACCACCACTTCAGACCACATCAACGTATATTTATAGTAAGGATTTTTGGCTCCAGTGTACATTACTTTGCACTTGCCCATGTTCAACCTCATTTCTCACATTGACGCCCACTTGCCCAGCCTTGACAGATCCCTCTGGAGCTCCTCCTCATATTCCTCCCTGGTTCTCACTGCCCCTGAACAATTTAGTCATCAGCAAATGTAGCCAACTCCAAATCATTAATGAGCAAGTTGAAAAGCATTGGACCTAGTATTGAGCCCTGCGGTACCCCACTGCTTACCACCTTCCATTCTGAAAACTGCCCATTTATACTTACTCATTGGTTCCTGTTAATTAACTAGTTTTTAATCCAGAAGAGGACTTGTCCTCTTATCCCATGACTGCTGGGTTTACTTAGGAGCCTTTGATGAGGAATTTTATTGAAAGCTTTCTGGCACTTCCCTTCCCCATGCTGCACCCTGAAAAGATTCTGGGATTTGGCGGGTGTAGTCCCGGCAATTCTACCCAGCACCTAAAACCCAGAAGGCTTGATGCCCCAGGAACCAAGTTTGGCCAAGGGTGTTCAATAGTCCATGCCCCAGAGCACAGAATGCCTATCCTTCGAACTCTCATTTTGTACTGCGGAAAATGAAAGAATGGCCCTGAGCTGGATAGCACAGACAAGCCAGATCTCGTCAGATCTCAGAAGCTAAGCAGGGCCCACCCTGGCAAGTTTTTGGATGGGAGACCTCCAGGGAATACCTAGGGACAGGAGGCAGAGACAGGCTAATCAAGCCACTTCTCTGAATGTCCTCCATGCTCCAGTAGGAGTCGCCAGGGGTCACCATGACTTCCAAGCACGGGTGCACGTGCGCGCACACACACACAGACACACACACAAAGCGGGGAAAACCCAAAAGAAAAGAAAATGAAAGCATGTATAACAGGGCCTCTGAAGCTGATCATAAATGATTTTCATGTTCATCCTGAAGAAACTCATCAGATCAGCAAGTGGCCTTAAGCAAGCCGTTGTCCATCCCATCCAGCCTCATGGTGGGAATGTCACCCATTTAACAACTGCTGGCCATTATTTACGTCTTCCCATGGGCCAGGACCTCTTGCAACTGCTAATTTTTCTACTGTCAGGTTGTGACCACCATTTTAATGCATATGACCCTTGTCTTAGTATTTTATTTATTGTACTAATGAAATGTCATTTATTGTATTAATGAAATGTTGTTTCCTGCCTTGAGCTTACTTGCGGGAAGGGCAGGCTATAAATAGGAAGGAAGGAAGGAAGGAAGGAAGGAAGGAAGGAAGGAAGGAAGGAAGGAAGGAAGGAAGGAATACTACTGGCCTGCTGTAATGTAGTATGTTCTGCATAACAACCGGCCTGCCATGTGCTCCCAGGTAATGGCGCCCGCTGCATGGCCAGAGCACATGGTCAGGCAGAGAGGGGGCTTTGAATTTGGAGGAACAATAGACGTCCGGATTCAAAGCCTCCACCAATGTGGGACCTAGGTTCTTCCTTGGGAGCCAATACGGCCAAAGGCTCCTCCAGGGAACCTATGACAAACATGCGCATATGTTAAGCCCCTATCAGGTCTTTTGGGTGCGGCTGGAGGTGTGGCTCCAGCCAGCATATAATGAGAGCCCTGGAAGCATGCTTGTTCTGACCATCTACTGGGCATGCTGAATCACCCAATAAAGGCTTCATGATTTCACCGTTCCTGGTCTCCCAAGTCCAGTACGCTTCACCTGCCTTAAAGATCTCTTCTAAGGCTCATTGCCTACAGTATATGAAGAAATATGATATGTAGTATATTCTTTTTTGGGGGATGAGTGTGTGTGTGTGTGTCTGTGTGTGTGTCCTTGCAAGCCTGGAAGACATGGTGACTTCTGGTGACCCCTAGTGGAGCTAGCATGTTTTTCAGAGAGGTGGCTTGATTGCCTACCTCTGCGTCCTGGCCCTGGTATTCCATGGAGATCTCCCATCCAAGTACTTGCTCTGTTTAGCTTCCAAGATCTGATGAGATCGGGCTTGCCTGGGCTATCCAGGTCAGGGCTGAAATGCAATATATTCTGATAAGAGGCAGTGCAGTGTAGTAGCTAGAATGCCGAACTAGGACCTGTGAGACACAGCTTTGACTCTCAATTGTTCCACGGAAGCTCGCTGGGCGATCCTGGGCCAGTCACACACTCTCAGCCTAACCTGCCTCAAAGGGTTGCTAGGATGATAAAACGGAGGAGGGGAGAATGCCATAAGCCACTTTGAATCTCTATTGGGAAGAAAAATGAGGCATAAATGAAGTAAAATAAATAATTTTTTAAAAAAGGTCAGGATGTTCACATCCTGGGGATGTTCACATTTAATGGGGAAAAATTCTTATTTACCAAGCAGACAAAGGCTCTTGTGACCACCAGGGATGCAAACAGCAACAACTGTACATCGAACAAACTGGCCCAGCAACTTTAGAGCAACAGCAGCCCAATCAGACTGGAAAGGTGTTATGAGTTGCACTGAACACACGGGCCAGATCGGCCTCTGCATGCCAAGGATCCTTGTGTTGTACTTACCTTTCGCTCCCTTTCATGAATACAACAAGTCACGCCGCTAGATCTGATTGGCTAGGTAGCACTGCAATGTCATCCCATTCATAACATGATCCCTGACTGGCTGGGACCACCCAGGTGACTCATGCAGCCACATAGAAGCATCCCATTCCTTTTTTTCCAAGCGTAGCTTCTGTGTCTTGCCCGGTTAGGAAGAAAACCCTTTCTTTATTAGCGCAGTTACTTGTTCTCCTCTTTAATTATGTCCTCTAGAATGGCATTCAGGGGTAGATGATTATCCCCCGTTGCAGAGGTTCGAGGAATATTTTCCCCGAGGCAGTTTTAACTTCCCTCCTTTGTTGTAATCCTGGTGTTTTAAATTACTCTTTTAATCACCGTCTCAGAGTAATCACTAGGCAACAATGCGTCCTGGGATTCTGGCTCAGGAGTCCAAAACTCTCACTCTTATTCTCTAGGCAGGATGTTGGTGGAGAAGAGAAATTGGTATTCTATTCTGCCTGCCCTCTCCACTCGTAATGTGACCCCAGACACATTTATGGATATTATTTGATCTGTAAAACAGGATTCTGGATTTTTGGGGGGTGGGGGGAACCACCACAACCTTTTCTGGATCCCTTATCCTGTTCTACAGGGTGATTTCCACCCCCACTCCCTTCCTTTGCCAGAATTTTTTTGACCAACAGCTCAGCTTCTAATGATTATTGTCCTCCGCTGAATTCCCTTCCGTTAAAAACCATCTTTACCCACCTTGATTAAATTCTCCCTCTTTTTGCTCTCATAGAGCCCTTTGTGTACTGCGGGCTCTAGCGGGGCTGTAATTATCCACGCCAACTTCTTTCCCCCGGAGCAACCAGAAATCACCTTTTAAAACGTTTCTGGAGGGGTGTTCCACTGTGTGGTTTGCACAGATAGGCAGTGGCGAGACTTTTGATTCTCAAATACTTCGGCAGTCGCGTCGCCCTTCGGGCAGCCACGGAGCCCATCCCTCCAGCTGTACCGTTCCAGGCACATTCGGCTCCGTCTCTGAAAAAGACACCTTCCCGGGCTAGAAGCCAGGGAAGCCTACGTTTCATATGTGATTAACTCAGAAGTTATTAATCTTGACAGCTGTGGACCCAGAGATCTTGCCCACACTGGAACCTTGAGATCATCAAGACCGTAATCCGAGCCAAGTGGTTCCCACAAGGATTTCTTCACTTGGAGCTAGCCAACCTGGTGATGACAGATGCACCTTCTCCTGTTACATCATCCCATGTCATCAAGGCCAGTATCTGAACTGAGCCGTTTGGACTGAGCCAACAACAGCACATGAAGAGGCCTAAGAACATAAGAAGAGCCCTGCTGGATCAGACCAGGGCTCCCTCTAGTCACCACTTTGGGGCCAGGAAGCCATTTTTCTCCAGGCCAGTTTGCCTGGGGATCCTGCAGGGTTTTCTTTTTTTGTCATCTTCTGGGCTTGGAACAGGGGTCACTGGTGGTGTGGGAGGGGAGGTATTTGTGAATTTCCTGCATTGTGCAGGGGGGTTGGACTAGATGCCGCTGGAGGTCCCTTCCAACTCTATGATTCTATTATTCTAGTCCAGCATTCTGTCTCACATAGTGGCCAACCAGTTCCTCTGGATGGCCAACAAAAGGGCATAGAGGCCGAGGACTCCCCCTGATGTTGCCTCTGGGCTCTGGGATTCAGAGGCTTAGTGCCTCTGAACGTGGAGGTTCCCCTCAGTCACCATGGCTGGTAGCCACTGATAGACCTATCCTCCGTGAATCTATCTAATCCTGTTTGAAAGCTGTTCATTCCTCTGGCCATCACTACATCCACATTTTAAAGACTCTCTTTGTAAAGTCGTATTTCCTTTTGTCTGTCCTGAACCTACTGCCCATCAGCTTCATCGTATGCCCTTGAGTTCTGCTGTTTTGGGAGAGGGAGATAAATTTCACTTTGTCAACTCTCTCCGCCCCATGCCTCATTTTAGAAACCTCTATCATGTCCCCTTAGGCAATGAATAAGCTTGCACCTGTTGTCATTCTTTCTGGCTAGGTCTAAACCAAGTGGTCTCTGTGCTGCTGCCCAGATTATGACCATCTTCTGGGTGCCTGTGCTCCACCAAGGCAGCTGCCCACCAGAAACTTTCCCAGAAAGTATAAGGACCTATCCACCCCTAATCTCCCCAAGCTGCTCCTCTACCACCCCTTTGTTCATCTTCCATCCTTGACTGTTGTCAAGCCAGGGGCTTTGGCTCCATGCTTGAGCATCTGCTTGGTATGTAGAAGATGGACTGTAATCTGGAGAACCAGGTTTGATTCCCCACTCCTCCACACTCAGCTGCTGGTCAGTCATAAGTTCTGTCAGAACTGTTCTTTCGGGCAGTTCTCAAAAGAGCTCTCTCAGCCCCGCCTACTTCACAGGGTGTCTGTTGTGGGGAGGGGAAGGGAAAGGAGATTGTAAACCGCTCTGAGACTCCTTCGGGTAGTGAAGGGTGGGGTATACATCCAGTCTCTTCTCTTCTTCTAGCTCACTAGTAGCCTAACACTGAGAGCTAGAACTTGCGGCTGCCAGTGGCAGACAATCTTCTGATCTCCTGGGTATTCTACATACAATGCCATTCGATTTTTTTTTTTGGTGGGTTCTCCTAATTTCCTACATGCAGGGTGCTTGGTTTGGACTGAAACTATAACACGGATGAAGAAGAGAAGAAGAGATTGGATTTATACCCCGCCCTTCACTACCCAAGGGAGTCTCAGAGCAGTTTACAATCTCCTTTCCCTTCCCCTCCCCACAACAGACACCCTGTGAGGTAGGTGGGGCTGAGAGAGCTCTTTCCAGATCTGTCCTTGAGAGAACAGCTCTGACAGAACTACGGCTTGCCCAAGGTCATCCAGCAGATGCAAGTGGAGGAGTGGGGAATCAAACCTGGTTCTCCCAGATTAGAGTTCACGCACTTAACCACGACACCAGACTGGCTCTCCAAACTGAAGAAGGGGCTTCTGCCTTCCCACCTGCACCATTCCCCTTCCCTGAAATGGTCCTAGGGGTGCTATTTGGCTCAGTGAGGAAATCTGCATGTATTAGGTCTACAGCCACTGTCACTGCTGATGAAGCTGATGTTTGAGACAAACCACCAGCAGCACAGGGGCTGAATTTGCTCCAGGGTGGGGTTTTTTAATACAATAAAATTTTATTGAGTTTTCAATACAGATATGAATATGAAACACCAACATCAAAGGAAATACAAAAAAGAACAACAAAAAGCAAGACAAAAACACCAGCAGGTCATAGCATCACATAGGAAGATTACCAATCAACTGGATGTTGCGCACTATAGAGTCAAAAATATCAGAGTGTGCAGCTTGAATGCTAGGAGTATAAACTGCAGTCAAAGAATGTATCGCAAAGTTAAGGAGAACAACGGCTTACATTAATAATCACCTTGAAGAGAATGAACAGCTTTGCTGTGACCACAAGTCATCCATGACAGTAGGAGCCAGTTTGGTGTAGTGGTTAAGTGCGCGGACTCTAATCTGGGAGAACCGGGTTTGATTCCCCACTCCTCCACTTGCACCTGGCTGGATGACCTTGGGCAAGCTATAGCTCTGTACCAGCTGTTCTCTCAAGGACAGCTTGGGAAAGAGTTCTCTCAGCCCCACCTACCTCACAGGGTGTCTGTTGTGGGGAGGGGAAGGGAAAAGGAGTTTGTAAGCCACCCTGAGACTCCCTTGGGGAGTGAAGGGCAGGGTATAAATCCAATCTTTTCTTCTTCTTCTTCTTCTTCTTGTTTGGAAAGGTATTCCAAAATAGGAAACCACGTAGAAACGAAGGTAGTGTGGGCAGGACACTTATCAAGAATGCATAAGATTGTCTGAGAGTTTAGCCATGATATACAAATCCCACAACTTTTTATGCCGTTGTGAAAGATTGGGTGTCATTGTCGTTTTCCAGTGTGTGGCAATGACAGTTTTAGCTGCAAAACTACCCCTGATAGAACACTAGCTCCTTGATCAACAAATACATGAAAAGTAGGTCCCGCCCCTCCCCAAACCCTGCCCTTCCCCAGGCCCATCCACAAATCTCCAGAAATTTCCCAGTTCAGAGCTGGAAACCCTGGGCAGATGTGGGAGAAGCAGACAAAGAAGAAGACATTGGATTTATACCCTGCCCTTCACTACCCAAAGGAGTCTCAGAGTGGCTTACAACCTCCTTTCCCTTCCCCTCTCCGCAACAGACACCCTGTGAGGTTGGTGGGTCTGAGAGAGCTCTCTCAAGAACTGCCCTTGAGAGAACAGCTCTGAGAGAACTTGTGACTGACCCAAGGTCACACCAGCAGCTGCATGTGGAGAAGTGGGGAATCAAACCCCATTTTCCCAGATTAGAGTCCGTGCTCTTGACCACTACACCAAACTGGCTCTCCAGAACTGAAAAGTGATTGTGGAAGTGCAGAGAGAAGACAATTGCAGTCATCAAGGTAGAAGGTGACCGTAGCTTGAACCAGAACTCGGGCTATGATTGAAGGTCATGAAAACAAAAAATGTTAAAGCCCTTTCCATCATCAATCTCTGTTTGTTTTGTTTTTTAGTTCACTAATAATAGTTATGGAGCGTCTGCCTGCACACCAAAAGTAAACAACTAAGCATCGTGAGCTAAACAGGGGTCAAGTTATATGGAAAGTTCAACAGAGATATTACAGCTGTGACTCTGGAGGACAGCATATTAGTAAATGAGGCTTCTGCCATATGGAAGAACTGATCCTTTTTCCAATGGGTATCAGCTGAAAGGTCAGGATGTAATGAAACGCGGGCATACACCAGGTCCATGCTGCCATGTGTTGCTACAAACTTTTGAGCTTCTAACCCGCCAGCAGTTACAAGATGCTAGATGTAATTAGCTAGTGTCTTGTGGGTATCCCAGACTTAGATTAAAGGATATTGTATGCCAAAAAATAAAAAGAGAGAGAGAGAGAGAGAGTAAAGAGGCAATCTATATAACTGAGAAAATGACAAAAGTTTCCAGATCACTAAATCAGAGATTTAAAGAAATAAAAAGCTGAAGGACCATCTCGTACCAACAGGCAAGGTAGTGCACAGAAGTCTGGACCAGTCTCCAAACTTAGTGGAAGACCAGCTCCACAGATGACCATCTGCTTTGCTTGGTCTCAGGTATATTGAAGAACCAGGAAGGTTAACTGAAAGCAAATCTGAGTGCCAATTCCTAAAAACAATAAACATGAAACACAAATATATCAATAGCACAAAATTATATTAAAAAGTGCCTTTATTACAAGATAATTTAAAAACAGCTATGGGCCCAACTACAGCCTCAAAACAAGATAAAACTGTACAATGTACACAAATGAAAACGAATGCAACCCAACGCATTTCAGCCTAACTGGCCTTCTGAAGTGGTCAACGATAGATAGTCCACTTAGGCTCACTATTGCAATAATAATACAAATAGTTAATCTACAGTTCAACAGTGGGAGGGCTTCTAGTGTCCTAGCCCCACTGGTGGACCTCCTGATGGCACCTGGTGTTTTTGGCCACTGTTAGTCTTAAAGGTGCCACTGGACTCACACTTTGTTCTATAGCCAAATTAGGTTATCTGCATGCATGCCTAAGAAACAAATTCCACCAGCTGACAAAAAAGAAAACCTATTTATATCAATACAGGTCAGTCACCCTTTTGCTGACAAAAAAGGTTACTAACCTGTTACTGATAGGGGAAAAATAACTAACAAATTATCTTAACGTGCACTGGATACATCATTACCATCATCACTATTATTTTTATTATTGTTATCATTAAGAGTTGAGTATATCCAGCTCTGGGGCCGTGGTGGCTCAGAGGTTAAGATGCTGAGCTGCAGATCGGAAGGTTGGTAGCTCGGCAGTTCAAGACCTGAGTGCCATGTGACAGAGTGAGCTCCCATCTCTGGCCCCAGCTCCTGCCAACCTAGCATTTCGAGAGCAAGAAATTGCAAGTGGATAAATAGGTACCAGTTCAGTGGGAAGATAACAGCGTTCCGTGCTCCTCGGCGTTTAGTCATGCCGCCACATGACTATTGAAATGTCTTCAGACAGCGCTGGCTCTTCGGCTTGGAAACGGAAATGAGCACCGCACCCCTAGAGCCAGATTTGACTGGCTTTTGAGCAAGGGAAACCTTTACCTTTACTTATATCCAACTCTGAGTAAATTTTACTGAAAATATTCTTTTTCTCCCATCAATTGAAACCTCAAGTGGCATAAGAACAGAAGAAGAGCCCTGCTGGCTCAGACCAATGTTCCATCTAGTCCAGCATCCTGTCTCACACAGTAGCCAGCCAGTTCCTCTATTTGAACAAGGTATTAGTTGGTTTGACCATTTCATTTAGTTTATTCAGGGAATCTGTATTCAGTTGGGCTGGTAGTTTTGTTTTGTAAAACAATACAAAAATGGTACAATCCATCTTCTGCGGTGGTCAGAGACAAAACGCTCATAAAAATTCTTAACACCGAATTGGGAGGGATCAGAGGTCACTCAATACCCTCTTTCTACATACAGAGCCTCCTGTCCAAACACCAGCACCACCCAGGTCTATCAGGAGATTTAGTTCCCCTGTTTAGTAGCCGTTTTCACCAGTAAAATGCTGAGGCACCTCACCATATATAACAAAACACTGCAACATCAAAAAATAATGGCTAAACCCAGAAAAAAAACCCCGTATGCAACATCAATAATAGCAACAAATAGAGTCAGCTGTTAGAAACAAGTGTTACCAATATTGCCTGAAAAATCTAAGCATCTGATAAAATATGAGCAGATCTTTAGAAATGGGTAGTGCTGCCATGTTGCCCCCTGACCATCAATGGGGGAGGGGGGTTAGAATTGCCAGCTCCAGGTTGGGGTATTTTTTTGGAGATTTGGGGATGGAGCCTGGGGAGGACAGGGACCTGAGTGGGGTACAATGCCACAGAGTCCACCCTCCAAATCAGGGGTGGCCAGACTTGCTTAATGTAAGAGCCACATAGAATACATGACAGATGTTTGAGAGCCACAAGACATGAACAAATATTACACGTTTTTACATGGAAATATGCAAATTTGCTTTTTATTAATATCAAATGAGACTGCCAGAAATAATAACAAAAGCGGTAAAAGCAGATATTGATAATATTTATTTGTCCAATGATATTTATTTGCTAATGATATTCAGTTTCTCCAGCGGCCCTGCCAGAAACCGCACAATATGTGTGAAAGAACCGCACTCGGCTCCCGAGCCACAGTTTGGCCACCCCTGCTCCAAATCATCCATTTTCTCCAGAGGAACTGAACTCCGTAGCCTGGAGATGAACTGTGATTCTGGGAGATCCCCAGTTCCCACCTGGAGGCTGGCATCCCTAAAAATGAGAAGGGAGGTGGGAAATACAGAACAATGATTTTACCTACAGCTTAACAGCCTATGCCCTAGATGAACCTCTGTGACGGTGCATCATTCCACACTCAAAAAGCCACCACTGAGAAGGCCCTGATTCTGAATACCAAAAGCAATATGTCAGAATGTAGGGCCCCCCAGAACAGGGACTCTGATGCATCTTACTTGATTCATCAAGCCCAGATCACAGCCGATCACACTAGCTGAGAGAAAATGTTCCCCAGCAAGACACCTCTGAGAGTAAATGGATACACATGACTCAACAGCAAGCCGAACCACGCTGCCGGAGAAGGAACAAATTCCCTTCCAGACTCCAGGTACTTCTCAATAACTGACAATATGGCCCCAGCGCACTTAACT
Organism: Lepidodactylus listeri; assembly: GCA_029233225.1. Taxonomy (NCBI): domain Eukaryota; kingdom Metazoa; phylum Chordata; class Lepidosauria; order Squamata; family Gekkonidae; genus Lepidodactylus; species Lepidodactylus listeri. Next base: position 19,128,588 of record JARCFY010000008.1, on the reverse strand, counting down.
TTGTATTGGATCGTGGCCAAAGAGAAGAGTTAGAAATGAATGTGTCATTGGCTGCAATCACACAGACTAAGTAATGCACTTTCAATCCACTTTCAATGTACTTTCCAACTGGGTTTTTTGCCTGTTCATAGCAAAATGTAAAATCCAGCTGGAAAGTGGATTGAAATTGCATTGCAAGTGCATTATTTAGTTGGTGGAATTGCAGCCATTGACATTTCCTCTGAAAAATGCTGGTGTTAATTTTTCCCCTGTCAAGTCTCAGCTGACTTATGGCGACCCCATGAGGTTTTCAAGGCAAGAGACATTCGGAGGTGGATTGCCATTGCCTGCCTCTGCGTAGTGACCCTGGTGTTCCTTGGAGGTCTCCCATCCAAGATACTGACCAGGGCTAACCCTGCTTAGCTTCCGAGATCTAATGAGATCAGGCTAGCCTGGGCTATCCAGGTCAGGGTGTTAAATATTTACTAAGCATTAATAAATTAAATAGCTGGCATTTTAATTAATTAAGTCAACATTTGATCGTTGGCACTGCAGCACGGTTGACATTTAACAGTATTTGATAGTTGTGACGTTATATTTAGTATTTGATAGTCATTAAAGCATGGCATGCAATAAAATTAATATTTGACAGAGGCAAGATCCCACAATCCCATGGACCCAAAGACCATAGATTTTTCCTGCATTCCTCTTCCGTAGTTGGTACTTTCTGACCCTGGAAAAGTTTATTCCTAAAGTAACAGGACCTACCTGGACTCCTGCGTAGGGCAGGAAGATCCTCTAGAGAGCAGGGAGGGGTGAAATTCTTTTCTCTTTCCACCAAAAGATTTCTGCCACTGGAAGAGGCAGAAATAATAATTTCACCCCCTTCCACACTACTGCCTCTCAGCCCATCTTGTTTATTAGTCCATGTGGATTCCGTGACCCAGGGCATAAACTTTCCCATGAGTGGAAAGGACTGCTAGGGAGAATGTGGGAAAGCGCTGTGACTGTCAAGAGCCGTTCACTGACAGAGTGTTGGATCCAACCTAATATATATGTGCAGGTTTTTCAGAATCCCCTGTGCACTTATCGCTGGGTCCACGGGGGTGGGGGATGGGTGGAGCAACTGCCCTCTGCACAGCTGGTGCAGTGGAGCTTTGGTGTATTCCTATTAAAGTTGAGATGTGGAGCCCCAATGAAAAAGCCTGTTAAGGACACAGGAGGCTGCCCAAGAGGTCATCTCTGCTGATGACGTGGCCATGCCCCTGTTGGACCTCTTGCAAGGGACAGCATCAGACCCGTAGCTACATTGGGGCCTTTTGGGGCCCGGCCCCTCGACTTATCACGAAGGCCCCCCCCCCGACTTCCCACCCAGCCCAGGCCCCCCAATTTCCAATTTTTAATTTTATTTATTGCACTCGTCGCTGCCACCGGCAAGCCTCGTGCCGCCCTCTCTTGCTCGCCGTTCTCTCTGGGCAAGGCAAGCCCCGTGCCCTCCCACACTCCAATCCCACGCTGCTCTCTCTGGGCAAGGCAAGCCCCCTGCCCTCCAGCTGCTCTTTCTTGTTCTTTGCTGGCCAGCAAGGTGAGAGCCCTGCCTCCAATCTCACGCTGCTGCTGCTCTCTCTTACCACTCTTCGGCTGGCAAGTCAAGCCGCTTGGGTTGGATTATCCAACGCTGCTGCTCTGCTCTCTCTCTCATTGCTTGCTGGCCAGCAAGGCAAGCCCCGACCGCATTCATTCCTCCAATTCCTAAGCTGGCAAAGCAAGTGCCACACTGCCCAACCCCTCCCTCAGCTTCAGAGCCCATGATTTTGTTTTCATTCCTCCCCCCCCTTTCCCTTTTTATTTTCAGAGCTCAGCTCTGCCTCCCACCTTTGAATGGCGAGGATTTTTCTCCCCCTTTCCCCTTTTTATCTGCAGCGCTCAGCTCTGCCTCCCATAGGGTTGCCAGCCCCCAGGTGGGGCCTGGGGATCTCCCGGTTTTACAACTGATCCCCAGCTGACAGAGATCAGCTCCCCTGGAGAAAATGGCTGCTTTGAAGGGTACAGTCTATGGCACTGTACCATGCTGAGGCCCCTCCCCTCCCCTCCCCAAACCCCGTCCTCTCCTGGATCCACCCCCAAAGTCTCCAGGTATTTTCCAAACCCGACTTGGCAACCCTAGCCTCCCACCTTTGAATAATTAAATTATTTAAATTAGCCAGTGCCAAGTGCCCCCTGAGAAATTTAAATGCCCCCTGACTTAGAAATTCCTGGCTATGGGCCTGGACAGCATCCTCCTGAGAGTCCCAAGGGACTGACTCGGCCAGCACAGTTTTAGGAAAGGCCTTAAAAGGAGCTCTAGGGAAGAGCTGAGGAAGATGAGTTCAGGTTCTTTCCAGCAGAAAGCACAAAGGCCTGGGATCAGAGCAGGAGACAATGGATGAACTTTATCTCTCTCCTCTCTCTCAGCTCAGAGAACCATGACAGGCAGTGACAGGCAGCCAGCAGGAGGTTGAGGAGGGCAGGGACATGGAGGGGTGGTCATCAGCAATGGTGTGACATCACTTCCAGGAAAACCCGGAAGTGGCATCGCACCTCTCTAGGAACTGCTGAAAACTCTATGATAAACCTATTATTTATTTATTTATTGTTTAGACTTCCCTGCAAGCATGGCTCAGGGCGGTTTACAACAATAATCCAAGTTAAATTAAACCAGCATTAAAACACTGCACAAATCATAAGTAAAAAGCAATTCCAAGTTGGGAAATAATTTGAATTAAAATTGAACTACCTAGAGCCTCCAAGGGGGCAGGTAAGGGGGTGGGGCAGGACATCTGAGAGTGCCAGACTACTTGCTGTCCTGTCACTGTCCTCAGCCAAAAGGGTCACTTCTGGGTTTTTCTTAGACGATGGCTGAATCCATGCCAATGATAATATGGTGAGCATCAATATGTTAATATTTTTAAATTTTATTTATTCATATTTATACTTTAAATCTATAAATCACCCAGTCCCTGAGTGCACAGGGCTCTGGGCGACGTACAACAGAAGTTAAAAGCATCAACATAACATTGTTAAAACTAATAATTCAGTCATTTCTATATTATTAAATAATCTCCAGAAGGTGACACTAATTTAGTCTTAGGGTGTGTTCAGACGGGCAGGTAATCCCGTCATTGGCCCGGCTCTGATTTGTTGCCAATCTTTTTAAACCGGACTGGCATGGCCAGACAGCTCTCCCTGTGAAACGCCTTACCGTGCAAGGACTCCGTAGTGGATTGTCTAGACGGCATCCGCCTAAAGGAGCTGTGCGGTGGTATTTTTTTTAAATGCTGTTTGCGCACGTGCATATGCATTTCCCTGCATATGTGTTTTTACGCGCATGTGCATATAGCCTAGAGATTTTTAAAAACATGGCGTCCCTTCAGGATGGACTGGAGTCAGACCATCCCTACAGGCTGACTGCATGCTGGTGAAATGACCAGACGGGGGAAAGTCCGCCATTGGCCTGTCGGCAAGCTTTAGACTGGACTTTCACCACTATCTTTTAAGTATGGCTCCTTGGCAGGGATTGACGGGCTGATCACGGCAGCGGCACGTTTCCCAGATGTCACTGTCTGGACGTGTCCTTTCAATCCGGCAGGTGCTCGAGCCTGGGTCAGATCTAAAGAGCCATCTGACTGTGACCTCAGACCCACTCCAGACCATGTTGCAGTCCTGCAGGCAGGGCAAGAAGGAGGCCGAAGTGAAAAACTGGAAGAAAAGAAGAAGGTGCTGCCCATGATGGAAACCGTTGCTGTCCTCAACCCTCTAGAACATCTCTGACTTACAGGCTCTGAGGAATTGCATTAAGTTCTGCAGGGCTCTAGTGGTATTTGACAGACAGTTCCACCAGATCAGAGCTAGTCCTGGCTCTGGTCGAGGACAGCCAGATATCTTTGGGGCCTGGTATCACCAGTGGGTTGTTCTCAACGGAGCATAATGCTCTCCCAGGAACATACCAGAGGAGGTGGACCCAAAGATACACAGGTCTGAGACCTGCTCAAGGCCTTAATGGTCAACACCAAAACCTTGAACCTGACTCAGTTCTCCACTGGAAGCCAGTGTAGCTGCTGCAGCACAGGTTGTATATGTACCATCTGTGGCATTCCCATCAAGACTCATACCACTGCATTCTGGATCAGTTGGAGCTTCTGGGTCAGTCTCAAGGGTCACAAATGCTAATTTAATTGAGAAGTATAAATGGACTAGAAGTAAATACCTTGCTAGTCAGTCAGTTCTAACTTTTTATGGCAGTGCAGAGGCTGATTTCCATCTTGGAAACCCTTTGTGTGTTCTCCATTCCATATAGGTACCAAGAAACATGTTAGTTGCCTTTGGTACAGCTGGAAGTGCACAACTTCATTAAGATTATCTATATGCAATAAGGCATGCAATCAATAGTAATTAACAACCGTGACCAAAAAGAAAAAAGAGGCATTAAGAAATCTTAAAAGTAAGGATGAGAGAGGACTTCTTAGATTATAGGATTTTCTTCTGCACACAATTCCCACTAGAAACCTCTGACCTCTTTCTGACCTTTTTGAATGACAGAGCGCCAGAGGTGTAAGGAAGCCCTAGCATATGAAAAAAGGCAAATTTGGATGACTCAGAAGAGCTCAAATGAATTCAAGTACTACATAGCAGGCATTTAAATTACAATTATGTATTTATTATGAATGCCCAAAGTAACCCGCATGATGCAGTTCCACAAAGCTGCTTACATGTAGTGCAAGAGATTTCATAACTGGACTGCACATTCATGCCTTGCCTAGGAGCTTCCTGGAGGCACGTGGCTGGACTTTTGGTGTGATCTACCCAGGTGATTCTTATGTTGTTACACTGCATCTCGGCTTTTCCATTCATATTGGTCACATCAGCCCTTGACCTCTCTGCTCTTATCATTGACTAAATATGCATCAACGGTTGCCTGCACAGGAAGACTCTGCATCTATTTGATTAATCTGTACCAGCTCAGTGCAATTCAAAGATCCATGGTATTGTCCATGGGTTGTGGAACTGTGGAGAGAAGGCAGCTTACCAACGCTAAATTTCCTCGGACGGTACCCAGCCTAGCCAGTGATTAGGGATGGGCACGAACTGGCTCATGAAATAAAGTTCGTCATGAATTTTGTCTGATTCATGGTTTGTGAAGTGATGTTCATGGAAGGGTGACTGGTATGAACATTCCATGAACTTTGGTGCTGTTCGTGGCAGTTCGTGAATTGATACATTTCCAGACAGACTGTCTCTGCTCAATTAAACTGTTTACAAAACTCCAAAGCAACCGGGGGGGCGGGGGGGGCGGGATTCTCCAGCCTTGGAAACGTCAATAGAAGCCCTCCAAAGCTTAACAGGCACTGCTGGCTGCCAATAACAGTTCCCATTCTGCTCTATGGGATCAGAAAGTTATATACCAGTTCAGCTCCACGCCCTCTCCTCTGTTGGCTGTTGGCACTTAGATACAGAGGCAGGGAACTTGTTAAAAATAGACTAGCAGAGCACATTCATTTATTCCCTCTGAATTGTGAACTTCTCTGCTGGGGTTTGGGTGTTAGGGGGACTCAGGGATCTGAGCCACCCCATCTCTCTGCTCACACCAAGCAGACGGGCTTAGCTACTGGGTACCTTGGCTGAGAATCCACATTTTATACCCTCCTAATTGTGAACACCTCTCCCTTGCTGGGGTTTCGGAGTTAGGTGGACTCAGGGCTCTGAGCAACCCCATCTTTCTGCTCATGCTGAGTGTCTCCAGTATGGAGGCCAGTGCCCAGTTCAGCCTTGCTTGTGTGGCATGGCTAGGGTGCCTGCCAAACTGTCATGGGGTTACTTTGGGGAGCCCCTATCACAACTTTGGGGGATGTTTGCCTTTCTGTCCTTCAGCACCTGCCTTTGGAGACTGGGGGGGGGGGGCTGAGAGTGTAGGGGAGATGCTTGCCTTGCTTCTAGTGTCTGGCTGGCGGGAGGTATGCCCAGGTGACATTTCCCTGAGAATTTAGTGTCACTGGCTTGTTCCTGAGCCGTTATATATATTCCTGTAACTGCAGCTGTCTTTTCAAGAGAGAGCACTGGGGAGACTTTTTTGGGGGTCCATAACTGGGACCCCAGAAATGTAATCTGCCCCTAACTTGGAGAGATTGTAGAGGAGCAGGCAGTAGAGTGGGGTTCCCTGTGTGTTTGGTGTGTGTAACTTGCATTCTATGTATTTTTCAACCTGCGCCTGACATTTTTTCTGGAGACATCTTTTTTTTTTGGGCGGGGGACATTACTCAGAACCCCTAAGTCTAATCTGCACATAACTTGGAAGTCATATAGAGGAGCATTGGGGGAGGTCCCCTGTGAGTTTGATGCCTCTATTTTGCACAGGGTCTATTCTACACACTCCTGAACTGCCTGAACCTGTGCCTGTCATTTCCCCCAAAAGCACTTTCCTGAGGGCACCTTCTTTTTTTGGGGGGGGGGGAATAACTTGGACCCTGTGAATTCAATCTTCACCAAACTTAGAAAGCAGATAGAGAAGAATCAGCTGGACATCTCCTGCAAGTTTGATATCTCTAGTATGTCAACAGGCTGTTCTACCACATCACAAACCTCATGAACCAAAGCCTTTAAAAGTTTGTGATGGTTTGTGGTTCATAAACTGGATATACCACAAACTGAACCAAACCATGTTTCCCCGGTTCATGTCCATCCCTACCAGTGAAAGATCATCATCATCATCAATCACCATTATTATTATTATTTATTACATTTATTAATCACCCTATCCCAGCTTGCGCCGGGCTCTGGGCAATGTGCATGGGGGCAAATTGCAATAAAACCATAAAAATATTAAAATTCTACAAACCAGTTTAAAAAACTAAAGACCCAAATAGAGTCCATTATGATGGCGTCCTGGAAATTTCTACCCCAACTCTGGACTACCAGGCCAGTTTCTGGGTAAGGGGAGAGAGAACTCATAGCAGCAATTCAGAAGGGACGGAAAGGAGGGGGGGAAGGGAGGGTGCGGGGTGCCAGCCAAGGAAAAACTGCTCTTGCCCTCAACCTGGGGGAACATCTCTGCCTTACAGAGCCCTGATGTCACTTGGCAGAGAGTTCCACCAGGTCAGGGCCAGGAACAAAAAGGCCCTGAACCTGGTTGAGGACAGCTGGACATCCCTAGGGCCAGGGATCAGCAACAGATTGTTATCAGTAGAGCGCAAGGCTCTCATGGGGACACACCAGAGGAGACGGTCTTGTCAGGAGTCATTTCGTAGAAAAAGAGGTGTAGGAATTCATTAGCATAACTCATTAGCATAACTCATTTGCATATGCTACTACACCACCTGAAATCACCAGAAGTATGTCAGAAGGCAAGAAAGGAAGGAGGGAGGGAGGGAGGGAGGGAGGGAGGGAGAAGGGAAGGAGAGAGAAAGAAAGAGGGAGAGAGAGAGAGAGAGAGCTGGCAGAGAGGGGACAGCTACTAATCCAAGCCTCAGAAATACCACTATTCTGGGAGGATAGCTTCAGTGGTGGCTGAAGCCTTCAGAAGGCTGCTCAGAGGAACAAGGACCTTTCCAAGGGACGGGGTAATTTTGCTGCCGCCATGACACAAGCAGGCATTCCCCCGCGGGTGGGGGGGGAGGCTGTCACCAACTCCCGGAGCTGCGCTCCCCCGAGCTCCTGCTCGAAATGACCCCTGGGTCTCGTAGATATGTTTGTCCTAGACTTCTCAAGGCCTTAAAGGTCAATATCAACACCTTGAATCTGACTCAGTACTCCACTGGAAGCCAGTGTAGCTGGTGCAGCACAGGCTGAATATGTGCTGGCCATGGCGTTCCCGTCAGGACTCGTGCCGCTGCATTCTGGATCAGCTGGAGTTTCTGGGTCAGTTTCAAGGGTGGGCCAGTGTAAAACAAGTTACAGTAGTCTAGCCTGGAGGTGATCATCACATGGATTACTGTGGCTAGGTCAGGGTGCAACAGGAAAGGAGCCAGTTGCCGAGCTTGGCGAAGATGAAAATATACCAGCTTGGTCATATGCATGGCATGGGCCTCCATTGATAATGAGGCATCCAAAGTCATGCCCAAATTCTTGACGGATGATCCCAAAGTTGCAAACATATTATTTTCTATTATGGTAAAATATTACTAAAATACTAACTAATGTTGTTATGTATGAAAAATATGATTTGATAATAGGATAATATGTAACACTCTCATTTTTCTTTTTTTCTATTTGAAAACTCAATAAAATATTCTTTAAAAAAAAGAGAGCTGGAAGCCTGAACTCCAATCCTGAAGCTCCCCCCCCAGCCACAGAATCTCTGTCTTTGTTGGATTCAAACTCAGCCTACTCTTCTTCAGCCATCCCACCACGGCCTCCAATCCCTCAGCTAGATTTTCTGAAGTGGTAGCTGGCTGTTTGTCCAATAGCAAATACAACTGGGTGTCATCAGCATATTGATGTCACCCAAGCCTGAAACTCCTCGCCAGCTGGGCAAGGGGGCACATATAGATATTAAATAACATTGGGGAGAGGCGTGCCCCCTGAGGAACCTCACACAATAAGGGTTGTCTAGAGAACACATACCCACCCAGCGCCACCCTCTGTCCCCAACCATGCAGAAAGGAGGAAAGCCAATGAAGGGCCACCCTCCGGACTCCTACCTGAGGTGGTGAGTCAGAAGATCGTTATCAACTGTGTCAAACGCTGCTGTGAAATACAACAACAACAGCAGTGCTGACCCACCTCGATCCAGCTGTCTATGGAGATAGTCTGTTAGGGCGACCAGCACAGTTCTGTCCCATGGCCAGGACGGAAGCTGGACTGGAATGGGTCTAATGCCAATGTGCCCTCCAGGAAACCCTGGAGCTGCTTGGCTACTGCTCTCTCAATCACCTTGCCCAGAAATGATAGATTTGAAACTGGGCAGTAATTGACTGGATCTGTAGGATCCAAAGATGGTTTTTTTTCAGGAGCAGTACGACCATGGCCTCCTTCAGACCCTCTGGAAAGACCCCTGTCTCCAGGGACAGATTGATAATGTCTAGCAGAGGGGCCCGTATCCTCTCATCACTGTCCTTGACCAGCTATAAGGGAGATGGATCTGTGGTGAACCAGCCTGCTCCACCTCCAAGGAATGAAGAGAAGAAGGACATTTTCACTGGGCATGACAGAACGGAGTTTGTGCCCTATAAGAATGTAGCTGGTAGCCAGGGAAGACTGCGCTTGAGTTGAAGGGCCACAGTTGAGGAGGCAGCTTATCAAGCCTGAGCTTCCCTAGAACACTGTTACGAAGCACGGCAGTCGGGTGATGGTTCCACCCCTTCCTCATAACGGATGGAATATAGCCTGCCTTTGGCACACTCTGTAGATATAGACAAAGAATGCATCCTTGGAACCATGTTTAGAGCAAGTCACAGAGAGGAACATATAGTGGAACTGTTGTTTGCCATCCCAAATGGGAGTGTCAGCAGATGAATCTTCTCTTGATCTTTCATGTCTGAGTTATGGTCTTGGGAAAGCTAAGCTGAAACTGAGAAGACACAGTAACTGGTGATTCATATTTACAAATTACGGACAGAACAGGTCTTCACCCATCTCCATCCCTTACTTGATGATCCCTTACTTGATGCTGACTCTACATCTTTGTATTCGAGAATTAATACTTCTTTCTTTTTTGGCATTTGTGTGTGTGCCCATGCCCAGAAGTCATGGTGACCTCTGGCGACGCCTACTGGGGCACAGAGGACATTCAGGGGCACAGAGGACCTCCCAGCCCTGGTATTTTCTGGAGGTCTCCCATCCAAATACATGCCAGGGTCGGCCCTGCTTAGCTTCCAAGATCTGACGAGATCGGGCTTGCCTGGGCTATCCAGGTCAGGGTGAGAATTAATACTTCTGACAACTACTTTAGAGCCCTGCTAACCCTCTTCTCTGTGTTTTAATGGCTTGTGTTTTGATACTGTGGTTTTTAATTGTAAGCCACCTCAAGCAGGACTCTGAAGAGGCAGCATAGAAATATTCTTAATCAATTGTTAATTAATTAATTTTAAAAAGGCTAATTGCAGGCCAGTTTATTTGTGTGAATTATTCCCATCTGTTAGTTTCTCTATCACCCTGACCTGGGTAGCCCAGGCTGGCCTGATCTTGTCATATCTCAGAACCTAAGCAGGGCTGGTCATGGCTAGTATTTGGATGGGAGACCACCAAGGAAGCCCAAGAAGCACAGACACAGGCAAAGGCAGACCACCTCTGAGTATCTGTTGTCTTGAAAATCCTATGGGGTCACCATAAGTTGGCTGTGACTTGATGGTAAAAAAAGAAGAAGACTGTTCTCTTCTAATTCTGAGTCAATAAGACTTCCTCATTGTGATAGTCTCTGGGAAATGGACCTAGCATTGGGAAATGAATGCTAATCTAGCACAAAACACTTTAAAGGAACTTCTTTCTCAGCCTCAGCTGTGGACTAATCAAACTTCTTAAGCTTTCAAGCCCTGCCTCGAATGAAAAACTGCACTTCAGCCTTTAATGCATGTCTGTTTATTAATATCCATGGGTTTAAAAATTTATATGTATATTCTGTTATCTTTGCAGACTTTTTAGGTGCTTGATATATTTTATAGCATTTGCACCTTAAGTTCAGTCAAAATGCAAATAGATACCCTCTTTGGAAAGATACCCTCTTTGGATTGTTATTTTCCAGAGAGTGAGGAAAATCCACATGCAACAACAAAACATTTTAGATGTATCAGCCATGGGAAAGTATAAAATCAACCTCAGAGGGGAACATGGAGACTTAAATGACTCAACCTCATATATGAATCTCTTAAAATATTTACAAAGAAATCAAGGGATTCTGAAAAATCCATTCAAGAAATGTAGAAAGGAAAAGAAAACTGCAGGACTTTTTTTTTTGCCGGGGGGGGGGGGGACCTAGATGAGAAATTGGAGGGGAAAAATTGACCGGGGGATGTCTTAGGATAAGTGGCCACATAAGATAATAAAGTGGAGGAATGGGGTAAACATGTAGAAGATTTAGGAAAGAAATGTGAAAAGTTGCACACAGAAATGGGAAGCTCTAACAAGATGACTGGAGAGTGGATGGAAATAACACAAAGAGATAAATATTAAATTGGAGGGCTAAGTGCTAAATTAGAAGATGCACAAAATAGTAGCAGACAGAACAATGTGAAACTATGAGGAATTCCAGAACACAATGACAAGTGAGATTTGCAGTACTATCCTAAACACAGCCACACCCTTATAAGAATGGCACCACTATATGGAACTTTTATTGAACATGGTACTTTTAGTGAAATTTAGCACTGGGTAGGTGAACAGAACTAGGGGCTGAGACAGCCACAAATGAAAAAAACAACCAACCTAGGGATGTATTGGTGACCTTTCTTACTTATTTAAACTGAAACTTAATCCTGACAAGACAGAGGTTCTCTGGGTTAGTAGAAATGCAGACGTGGGACATGAGTTCTCTCCTATCTTGGATGATGTTATACTCCCCTCAGAAAGCCAGGTTCGCAGCTTGGGAGTGCTGCTTGACACAGCAGTCAACTTAGAAAACCCGGTGGCTGTGGTGGCTTGGAGTGCTTTTGCCCCGCTTCGGCTGGTGGGTCAGCTGCATCTGTTCCTGGTTCATTCAGATCTAACCACAGCTATTCATGCCTTAGTTATATCTAGACTGGTCTACTGCCATTCATTTTACTTTGGGGCTACCCTTGAAGACTGTTTGAAAGCTGCAGGTAGTGCAGAATGCTGCAGCTAGAGTGTGGTCAGGGCCAGCTGCTAGGAGCATGTGACCCTGATACGACTGCAACCACACTGGCTCCTGAGTTGCTCCTGAGCCCAGTTCAAGCCATTGGTTTTGTCTTTAAACCCATACATGGCTTGGGACCAGGGTATCTGAAGGACTATCTCCTCCCATAGGTTCCTGCCTGGGAATTAAGACCACAGGGAGAGGCCCTCCTGACTGTACCATCAATCAAAGAAGCTCATTTGGTGGGTACACGAGAGAAGGCCTTTTCTGTGGCAGCCTCACAACCATGGAACAACCTTCCAGGGGAGGGGCACTTGGCCCCCGCACTTTTGACCTTTAGGGGGCAGCTGGAGGCAGTTTTATTTGGGACTGCATTTGACTAATTTAGTTTTTGTTTAACAGCACTCCTAACTGGAGATTTTAAATTGTGATCTTTTATTTATTTGTTTATAATGGTTGGTCCATTTACATTGTGATCTTTTATTTATTTGTTTATAATGGTTGGTCCATTTACATTGTAAGCCACTTTGAGTTCCACAAGGTCGAAAGATGGCACGTGATTTAAATACACACACACACAAAAAAATACTTTGAGAACTAGAGTGAGTATTCTAAGAAAGGGCTGGAGGAGAGAGAAACTATCAGTGGAAGCAGGGGTCCGTTGGAGCGGGAGTGCACAGGAGCGCAGCTCCGGGAGTGAGGAGCCCAGGGGGCGGGCACATGACCAAGCCCCACCCCCTCCTCGGCTTCCCTGAGCAGTGCAGAGGCGCAGCGCCCCAGGGAAAGCCCTGCTAGGGTCTTTATTGATTTTAATGTTTTGTTTTAATGTTGATAATTTTATCATTGTTCCTTTTATGACTGTGTGCTGCTTTTCCAGAGACTTGCTCAAGGTGGCATATAAATTTTCTAAGTATACCATTTTTTATCTGGGCACATGGCACATAAGTACTGGAGAAATTTCATCAACCCTTCAGCGGCTTCCACCCCATCAGTTTGGTGTAGTGGTCAGGAGTTGGACTCTAATCTGGGAGAGCTGGGTTTGATTCCCCACTCCTCCACATGCAGCTGCTGGTGTGACCTTGGGCCAGTCACAAGTTCTCTCAGAGCTGTTCTCTCATGAGCAGTTCTCAAAAGACCTCTCTCAGCCCCACCTACCTCACAGGGTGTCTTGTTGTGGGGAGGGGAAGGGAAAGGGATGGGTGGTGCACATGTCCTGGGTATCCCAAGTCTACTTGAAACCTGGTGGTTTCAAGGGAGCAGGAAGAGAATGAGGGTGTGTTCTTTACGCTTATTTTTATTACACAAAGTATTGGATGGGGAAGGGAATGGAGGAAGAGCAGGTCAGTTTCACTCACCTGTGGAGTGGAGCCTGAGGGGTGGGTGTTGCCTTCTGACACACTTCTGGTATGTTAGGGGGTGTGGCATATGCAAATGAGTTATGCTAATGAGTTATGCTAATGAGCTCCTGCACCTCTTTTTCTACGAAATGACCCCTGAGTGGAAGGATATGAGGTTCAGAATTTAAGTCCACCCAGATACTTTGTCTAAATGGAGGCTCTTCCAGTTTCTTACAAGGAAACATAAGAACAACAACTTCTTCTTCTTCTTCTTCTTGTTATTATATCGCCCCATCCCGACTTGCGCCAGGCTCTGGGCAACTTACAATATGGCATTAAGCCTTAGATACAATATAAAAACATCAAATATCATAAAACTGATAACATTAAAACTAATGTAAAACAAATTCAAATTCAAGATGTTATACTTGCAGTTCACCTTTTACACTGAATGTTCCCAGAGACTCAGATATAGAAGGGGCATGAGAAATATCTGATACCATTAAAACTGAGGTATATGGTGTATCTGATATAAATTAGAAATGATGTTGCAATTATGGTTAAGTTGTTTCTGCTTCCAGATATATTATAGGACGAGGCAGCAAGATTCATTAAGCTCAGTTGGGACATTAGGGGGAAATACAATCATGTTTGTTTGGGTTTACGGTCACCATCAAAGCAGCATCAACATTTCAGAACTCATCGTTGGACAACTGGAGGAATTTTCTGAAGCTAATGTCATTACAGTAAGAGACTAATGGAGTTTTAAACTCTGTAGATCTAATTACAGCAGGACCCTAAAAGATTACCAAACACAAAACAATTGCTAGATTATATTTGGTAGATCTGTGGAGACTGTCAGACCTAACCGGAAAGGCTTATACCACACAACTTCTGTTCAAGGGTGGGTATTTTTAGTGTCTCCAATTTAGTTTTAAACTTAACTTACTAATGCTGATATTGACGTCATCTCATATGCTGACCAGGCACCAATTACATTAGCTTGGCATTTTTATGATAAAGCCTCTCCCAGACAGCAGGGACTGAATCACGTGGGTTCTTCATAATGAAACAATAATACAAGAGATCAGCCTATTTATTAGAGGAATATTACCAACTTCATAATACTCCAGAAGTTGCTTGGTCAACTATTTAGGATGAAGGCAAAGCATATATTCAAGCTATTTGCATACAGAGCAGCATAACTGGAGAGGAAGACAGTCAATGGTGCATCAGCTATTAGATCAAAGTAAAAATCAGAAGCAGAAAATAAACAATATTAGAAAGATCATGACTATTAGTAGAGCCAGTCTGGTGTAGTGGCTAAGTGCGCGGAGTCTAATCTGGGACAACCGGGTTTGATTCCCCACTCCTTCATGACCTTGGGCAAGCCATAGTTCTGTCAGAGCTGTTCTCTTAAGAGCAGGATGGTGGATGCTGGATGACCTTGGGCAATGCTGGATGACCTTGGGATGGATGCTGGATGACCCTGGGCAAGCCATAGTTCTGTCAGAGCTGTTCTCTTAAGAGCAGCTCTTGAAAGAGCTCTCTCAGCCTCACGTAACTCACAGCGTGTCTGTTGTGGGGAGGGGAAAGGAAAGGCGTTCATAAGCTGCTCTGAGACTCCAAGTGCAGGGCAGGGTATAAATCCAATCTCCTCCTCCTCCTCCTCCTCCTCTTCTTTTGAAAGATCATGACTATGAAAAGAGTTCTCTGAACAATGTAACGTCTTTTACATTAAGTTATACCAACCAGATTTATATTGTAGAGGACAAATTAATGACTTTTTAGCTACACTGAAAAAACCAAAACTTTCTCAAGCAGATCTGGAGGTACTAGAAGTGGGTATAATCAGGAAAGGAATGATGACTGTCATTAAGGATCTAAAGAAGAATGAAATGCCAAGGGTTGAATAGCTCACAGAATGTTATAAAACTTTCCTAAATAACTTTCTTGGATGTGTAATGAGTACCATGAGAGAATTCTCTTTGATCAGGTCACTGCTCGAATCCTAAAGTATAATAATGGCAATTCACAAAGTAGGGAAAGACCAAGTGCAGGTTGAGTTCAATAAACCCATATCCATATTAAATCAGGACTTCAAGACCTGATAGACAACTGACACAAATAAATTAGTTTCAGACAACATGGATGTGTATCAATCAAGATAAAACATGACATTAAACACCTGGTAAGGAAATGTCATTGGTGACCAAGATCAAGATAATTCATACTGTGGTATTGTCCATTACGGCTGTGGACACTGGACAATGAAGAAAGCTTTCAGGAGTGAATTAGACTCATTTGAAACATGGTGTTGGAGGAGAGTTTTATGGATATCATGGACAGCAAAAAAGAGAAATATGTGGGTTCTAGATCAAATCAAGCCTGAATTCTTCCTGGAAGCTAAAATGACCAAAATGAGGCTATCATACTTTGGTCACATCATGAGAAGACCAGACTCACTGGAAAAGACATTAATACTAGGAAAAGTTGAAGGAAGACCTTGCATGAGATAGACTGACTCCATAAAGGAAGCCGCAGCCTTCAGTTTGCAGTACCTCAGCAAGACAGTTAAATGATAGGACATTTTTGGAGGTCATTAATTTCACATACACGCCAGAACAAAATGGCATAGCTGAGAGGGAAAAACCGCTCCCTGACAGAAATGTGCAGATTAGGGTTGCCAAGTCACTTACCATAAATAGGCGGGGAGAGTTGGTCCAATGCAACCGACCACCTTGGAACCTATAGATGATACAGTGGAAGAGCCCTAGGAACCAGAAGGACCAGAGGTCAGACAATCGGCTAGATCTAACAAGGGAGTACCATCAAGAAAACTCTCCTACCTGACCAAAATAGAGACTGCAACGGAACCTTCCATGTGGGAAGACATCAAGAGAATGCCCACTGATCAGGCAAAAAGATGGAGAAATGTCACAGAGGAAGAAATTAAATCTGCAGTCAAGAATCAGAAATGGATATTCACAGAAGCACCTCCAGGAAGAAGGGTAGAATACAAATGGATTTTCTAAATATACAGTTGTTAAACTCAAATACTGTTCTGAGAAGTTTGAGATTCTTTGAAGAAAGATGAATCTTGCGGACTTCCACAATAAACCTGGAGAAGGGGTGTAGGAATATACAAGGTCTATAGTGCACCTACTTTAAGAAGATCAGAAGAACAGCCTATAGAAGGACTACTAGTTAATATACCTAGATTAGGGACTTTCCACAATTTCAAATTATGTCCTTCCTGTCTCCAGATTGGCTCTTTGGAGACTTCCTGCTCCAACTGAGCCCTCCCCCCTTTGTTCCTGTCTCTCATAGCAGTTAGTCAGTTAGTTAAGCCTCTCTCCCTCCCTTCTGTTCTATCAGAGTTGATTTCTTATTTAATAAACTGAGTTATTTTCTTTAAACAGTTGGTACTCCATTCCTCTGCATGTTTAAACTCTGCCAACAATTGCGTCACCATAAGTCAGAAATGATTTGATGACACACAATGCACATAGGCATACCAGGTCTCCTGCTACCATGGAAGACCTCTCGCCCTCTGCCCATGGCCACTCAGCAAGTGTTAAAGGGAAAATGAGTGGAAAATTCAGGGTTGTGCCAATAGTGCGATGCCACTTCCTGCAAATAACCAGAATAAGTGGTTTTACCACAGAGTTTTGAGGGAATGCTAGAGTGCCATGTTGGCACAGTGACCACCCCTGTGGATGATTATACCCACATATGATGAAAGTATGGTGTGGAGAAAGTGGATAGAGAGAACTTTTTCATCCTGTCCCAAAATAGTACATTCAGGACAGACAAAATGACTTTCTTCTTCATGGAACACATAGGTAACTTATGGAACTCATTGCTATCAGATGTAGTGGCAGCCTGTAGCATAAATGGTTTTAAAACAGGATTAAAAACAATCATGGGGGATGGGCCCATTAGTGGCTACTAACCATGATAGCTAAATGGGACCTTCATTTGAATTCCAATGTCTGGAGGCAACAACATGGGAATATTTGGCCTCTGTGCCCTTGCTGGGCATTCTAGGCCACCTGGTTCACCACTCTGGAAAACATCACACTGTATTGGATAGACCATTCATCCAACACAGCAGGTTCTTCTTACATTCCGTTGATATATTTGGCATAATCTTTCTTAAAGAACTTGGCTGTAGCTCATGAAACTTTCTGTCTTCTTGTCCCAGACTCTCTGCAGTGGTGCAGGAACCAACCATTTTGGTAACTAAAAAAAATGAAGAACAGTAGTTCCGCAGAACATCAATGGAGATTCGAAAACTTCAGCAGCAGCCATCTTCCGTTCCATTGCAGTAAGAGTTTCTGCCTGGCAGCTGGTGGGTGGGGATAGACACAAACCTGGCAACTGGAGGGTAGGGATGGGCATGAGCCAGCTCACAAATAAAGTTCATCACAAATTTGGGCTGGTTCGTAGTTCCTGAAGCGATGTTCACAAACTGAAGAATCACCACGAACTTCCATGAATTTCGATACAGTTTGTGAAGAGCAGAATCCTTTCTGCACTTCATGAAAAACAGCTCAGCTGTTTGGTTTAAATGGCTCAGCTTTCTGCTCCCTGTAAAAAGCCATTAAAACCTCTGCTTTTTTACTCCCTGTCAAAAGCAACAGCAAGCAGAAATCAGGGGGTAAAATGCCTCCAAGCCATTTCATCCCTGCTTTCTGCTCACTGTGACTTTTTGTGAGGAGCAGAAAGCATGAGTTTAAACTTTAAATGGCTCATGAACCGATACAAACTGGTTCAGCCACCAACCACAAACTAGACTGCAAAAATGCAGTTCATGCCCATCCCTACTGGTGGGAAATTTATCTATTTTTCCAATTCATACCCCGCCCTCCCTACCAAGGTAGGCTCAGGGCAGTTTATATACAGTAAATACATAGATAACAATTAAATGACCATAAAACATCTAAAAACAGTTAATTAAAAACAATGCAATATTAAAGTGCTAGCAGTGTTATTTTAATTTCATAAAGATGGTGTTACCATACGAGTGCATTCCATAAATTATCTAGATGGTCAGCTCACTGAAAGTGTTCCCTCTAAGCTGAGTTCGTGTGAGCTCGCTCACAATTTTTTAGCCTCCAGGCTCACACCTTTTTGTCTTAGCTCAGGAAGGATGGCTCCAGAGCAAACTAATTTATGCAGCAGACAAATCGCTCGCTCACAACTTTAATGCCAGAAGCTCACAAAGTAGATTTTTTTGCTCACAAAACTGCACAGCGTAGAGGGAGCATTGTTCGCTGATCTCTCCCAGATATAATCGGCAGGCACAGGCTGTCAATAGTGAACCAAGGGTTAGGCTCTATAGATTTCAGTTGTTGTTGCTTTGGGGGTGAGAACACAGGTGGGCATGTTGTCTGCACCATGACATAACATCGGAAAGCTCTAGGAATCACTGGAAAGTCTATAGTTTTATCACAGAGTTTCTGGCAATTCCTTGAGCTACCCAACATCACTTTTGGGTTTTTCTTGGAGGTGACATTGCAGAGGATGCCAATGTTTTTAACATATGTCTCCTGCTACCATAATAGGAGGCCTGGCAGCTCTACACAGTGCTATGTAAAGTTTGCTTGTTCTACCCCATACACTTCATGGCATCATTTATAAAGTTCACTGTGAGAGTCCTACAGAGTCAGTCACTAACAAGTGTCCTTAGACAGGAATGCTTTATTGGGAAAGGTCTGCTATGGTCGTCTACACTTCTTGTGTTAGTAATGGCTGACACAGCCTCAAGCAGGACAATTATACAGAATTCAAAAAGGGGTCTGGTAAGAAATTGCAACCAATCACCAAGCCAAATAAAAGGCTCTCAAAATACTGGTTTACGATTTCCAGGGAAAAAGCAGGAAGAAATAGAGTCAGACAGGAGAAGAGATACATGGGCAGGCACCAGCAGTCTCTCAGGGTCAGAGCAGCTTAGAGAGCGATAAGCATGCCATGAGAAATATAACATAACATTCCACAGACTCGATGTCAAGTATTCACTCATCCCACCTCCCGGGCAGGAGATGGCAGCATTAACTGACATTCACAGCAGCAAACATGACATGGTATCAGAAGAGAAACTGAAAGTAAAACACTCATGCACCAGTGGATGAGTGAGATACTCCAGGAAACCTGATGTTGGCAGAAAAGCTGCAGAGAAGCAGGGAAGATAAAAGAAAGGATGTGACTTGGTACGTGTCTCATTGCAAGTGGAGCACATCAGAAAGATGAGAGACTTCTGTTTGCAAGACTCTTGTAGCAGGTGAGGAAGCAAGAAAGTAATATGACATTGTTCAGTTTGATGACAAGGCTGATAAAGAAAAAAAAATCACCCAGCTGTTGATGAACACACTGGAAGCCTGTTGTGCACCCAGAAGAAACATTCCATGTGAAAGGCACAGATTCTCAGCTGGGACCCAGAGTGAAGGAGAAAAAGAAACCCATATGTTAAGTTATTTGAAGCTGCTAGCACAACATGTGGATTTGGGGAGCAAGAAAGGAATACTGCAGTACTGTAATAATTCACCTTTGGGGATTTTTGTTTGCGGTATCCCATGACATGAGTTATGGTGACGAATTAAGGTGAGATTGCCATCCCTCAGTGGTAGAACATCTGGTTTCCATGCAGAAAGTCCCGGGTTCAGTCTCCAGCATCTTTGTTTCAAAAGGACCAGACTGTAGGTGACATGAAAGACCTCCACCTGAGACCTTGGATAGTCGTCGCCAGACTATCCAGACAGAGCAATGGTCTGACTCTGTTTAAGGCAGCTTAATATGTTAGTGTGAAATGTGGATGTACATGTATGTAGCACAAAGTCGATTACTGAGATGCAGATTACTGAGAGCCACAAGAACCCACCAATTCACCAATGGAAAACCAGTGAAAATCGATCATAAAACTGTGGAGATGATTTCCAAAACGAACCTTTGTATGCACCTCCAAGAATCCAGCGATGGTTTATGACCCCACAGAAATCTCAACTATCAGGGCCATGCAGCTGCTGGTGTGACCTTGGGTCAGTAACAAGTTCTTTCAGAGCTGTTGTCTCAAAAGCAGTCCTTGAAAGAGCTCTCTCAGCCCCACCTACCTCACAGGGTGTCTGTTGTGGGGAGGGGAAGGGAAAGGAGATTGTAAGGCTCTCTGAGACTCCTTCAGGTAGTGAAGGGCTGGGCCTGCACTAGTGGGGAGAGTGGCCTATAAATCGAAGAAATAAAATAAGTAAATAAATATAAATCTCTTCTCTATCGCTTCTAGAGCAGCAGGCAAAAGATTATCAGTTGCCAATACTCTGTTAAAGACTCAGAAGGACAAATACTTTTGGAAGCAAATGATATTGCTGTAATCTTCCCCATGCCTTTTTTTTTTTTCCTGGCCAGCCTCAGATTCAAAACGGGAGGAATTTCAAACAGCTATTGCAAATGATAGAGCCTTGCAAATCCTAAAGCATGCTATTCTGCTGGAACTGACAGGCAAAAGAGTGAACATTAGGGGAAAATTTAAGTGTACATGATGGACACATTTTTTTTTTTTTTTTGCAAAATGTCTTTTATCACAAAACTAAGAAAACGAGTACTGAAGGCTATACATGAGAGAGTAATTGGGGGATGCAGCAGTGCAGAAGAAGAGCTCAAGAAGTCATTTATTGGCCAGGCTTATGTGCTCAAAATTGAAGACCCAATATAGTAATGTACCAGGTGTCAAAACTTCAGAAACCAGACCCCAAAAAGAGCCAGTTACCATCTGTTGAAACAGACTTGTGGAAACCTGAAAAACATAGACGAAGTAACAGCTAACACCAAGATCCTCTTTGGTTCAGACTAACAATGCAGTTGCCCTGCCCTGGATGGCCCAGGCAAGCCCAGTCTCATCAGATCTCGGAAGCTAAGCAGGGTTGGCCCCGGTTAGTAGTTGGATGGGAGACCACCAAGGAAGTCCAGGCATTGGCAAAACACTTCTGAACATCTCTTGCCAGCTGTAACCTGCTATATCTTCCCGCCAGCTGATTGGCGGCAGGGGGCAGGACCTGCCGCCGGGGTCCCCTGCCTCCACCATGAGGGCTGGTAACCTTACCAATCAGCCCCTATTTCCCAGCAACCCACCTTCAACTTGCTGCCATAATAAATGGGAGGTGACATACAGTCAGGCATGAATAATAGCATCGGTCTGTTCTGCATGCCGCTCCAGTGATTTCCTCGTGATTTATCGAGAAGACAACGAGGCTAAAAGTTGTCTCATTCTGCCACCACGGCTTTTCATTTTGAAAAGCTTTGTCAGCCAGAGGCCCGTCTTCTATTTACGAGCGGGTCCTCTGGATGCCTTACCCACATTGTCAAGCCTCCATTGAAAACCACTCTCTGGCTGAATATAGACTCTTACGAATAAATACTGTTGCCTTGAAAGTAAATGCTTGTTTCAAGCATTTGATGCATGGGTGGATTTGATGCAGTTCCGCAGGGCCTGTAAAACGGAGCTCTTCCACCAGACCTTTCGGTAGGGGCCGCCCAGGGTAACCATCTCAGCCCTGGCCCAGCTCCATCCGCCAGCCCCGCCTGTTGGCAATTCCATCTGCCAGCCTGTGTGTGGTCACACAGGGATTTTATATGAATGCTGCTCGGACCCACCTGTGGGTAGAACTGAAATGCCGCCAATCTTGTGTAGGATGTATGGAAAATATTTTTAAGGCTTAATGTGGAATGTGTATTTTAAATGGATTGTAATTTTAACTTGTGTTGTGAGGCGCTCTGAGCCTGCCTTTTGGTGGGGAGAGCGGGATATAAATTCAAGAAATAAAATAAATAAATAAATAAAATATAAACCTGGACTTTGGGGCAAAAGCGTCCCCTTTCCCCCCTGAAATGGAAAGTTGAGCTGTTTACAAGCAGAATCCATATACCCAACAGTACAAGTCAATGGTTTCTCTGGAAAACCGAGGGAGGGGCAAAAATGTATTTTGATACAAAGGCAAGATCTTGTTAACTTTTAATCATGTTCCAGAGATTATCTTTGGGGGAAAGAATCATGCTGGTGGGGGGGTGGGGAGTGCAAATATGGCAGCTACAATCCCAGCTCAGTACTCAGCATCAACACAGTAGGGGGCGAATCAAATGGCACATTAATAAACTAAATATTACCTCCCACTGATCGCTGGCTACTCGGCAGACACGCTGCCTTCTTGATAACCTCCTAAGAGGGTCTTCAATAAAGTAAAACTCCGAGTTTGATGTGTTTCTCTTGCTAGCTGCCAGGAAAGTCTAAATTGAGTCCCCAGTTGTTTTTCAGATTAATCCATCGGAGAGCCCAGAAATCTGGCAACAGTAGTTTAGAACTTTCTGAACGTTCATTTAGGCTGGTGCGAGCGTCTGTGCATGTAGAGAGAGACAGCACACCTAATTATAAGCAGCTCCTCTTCATTAAAGAAGAATTAGCATAAGGAAGGGTACAAACACGTAGGAGCCAGCCCGGATGCAGGGAGAGATGGAATCCAGGGCACCAGGGGAACACCATGAGAGATCCCATCGTTCCGGGTGTGATCCTGTTCTTCCAGAGGAAAGCTGTTGTTCTTTACAGTCTCTCCTCTGTTCCCCCTTAACTGGGAGCACTGAAGCTAACTTGGAAATCAAGGCTTCTGTCTTGGGAGGCCTTCTTTTAGCGACTGGCTTTTAGCTGTTGTTACTAGGAACGGGATAGAGACTTGAATTTTTATAGCTGTCGGTTTCGGTCTGAATATGCCCATTTTGATATCCTCAGGAGAGAAAGAGCTGTGAGCCTTTATTCTTCCTACCAGTTTCTCTCCCCACCCCAAATGTTAGCCATCCAAGTTAAAACATTGGTTAATGTAATATTGGCACAATTTTTTCCCCAGCTGTTAAATTTAAGGCATTTCTCAGTGCGATGTTTATTTATTTATTTAGTACATTGTTATCCCCCAGTTTCCTCCAAGAAGTGTCTTCACCCCTCCCTCCATTTCATCATCACAGCAACCCTGTGAGGAAGGTTAGGTCAAAAGAGAAGGACTAGCCCATGATCACTCTTTGTCCTTCACGGCCTAAAACCCTGGTCTCACGTTATAGAGAACGCCCATACATCCTGTAGGTACATGCGTGCGTCTGTTGGTAAGAAAGAGCCAACATGGGTTCAGTTTACAAATGAAACTGGGGACCAGTACCTGGAAGAATGTGTGGTTTAAATCACATGTTCAGCTATGCATGCATCGGATGGAAATCAAGAATTGCTCAATGCACATATTTTTAAATCTCAAGTATACACTGTGCACAGTAGCAGTCTTCATAGGACCCCTCTGTCTATTGATTGGATGCACAGGGAGGTGTGAGCATAAACGTATTGGTTGTATGCCTGTGCGATTGCTGGCTTTTAAGCATGGTGCCAACATGTGCAGGTTGTCTCCATTTGGAAAGTACCAGGGCTCATTTCGTAGCAGGAGCTCCTTTGCATATTAGGCCACACACCCCTGATGTAGCCAATCCTCCAAGAGCTTACAGAGCTCTTCTTACAGGGGCTACTGTAAGCTCTTGGAGGATTGGCTACATCAGGGGAGTGTGGCCTAATATGCAGAGGAGCTCCTGCTACGAAATGAGCCCTGGAAAGCAGCATCCCCGATCACAAGGGGGGAGCATACACATGGGCACTTCCTCTGCACATGCCAGCATGTGAGCATTTTTATTAATGTAAATTTATTCATTTATTTAGTTACAATATTTCTATGCTGCCTCTTCAGAATCTTACTCGGGGTGATTCGTAATTAAAACGTCTCAATAATAAACTTCTGGTAATGGTGAATGTTTAGTCCATTTGAACTCTAGGGGGAGCCATAGGATATTCTCTCCAGTGTCAAGGGCCTCCTGAATGCTTCCACTATCCCCACCCCTTTCTTGTTGTGGTTCCTTTCTGCCTGTTGAAGTAAGTTCTTGTAGCCTGAAGATCTCTCCACTGTTGAAAGGCTTAGTCAGGTTTGCCAGCCTCCAGGTGAGGGCTGGAGTTCTCAGAATTACAGCTATCTCCAGACCACAAATGTCACTTACATTGGAGAAAATGGCAGCTCTGGAGGGTGGACTCTATCACATCAGATCTCTGCTGAGCTCCCTCTGAAGAAGAGCTGTAATTCCAGGGGATCCCCTCAGGGTTACCAGCCTCCAGGTGGGGCCTGAGGATCTCCCACTTTTACAACTGATCCCCAGCTGACAGAGATCAGCTCCCCTGGAGAAAATGGCTGCTTTGGAGGGTGGCCTCTAGGGCATTGTACCATGCTGAGGCTCCTCCCTTCCCCAAACCCCTCCCTCTCCCAGATCTACCCCCCAAAGTTTCCAGGTATTTTCCAACCCAGACCTGGCAACCCTAGATCTCCTAGGTCCCACTTGGGGGTTGACATCCTTATATGAATGTCATTTCATGTTTTAAAAATGATTTTTATGTCCTAGTTTGTTTCTGGGCTTGTAAAAACATTTTATTGTATTGTTTTTAGCCTTGTGAGTGGCGTGGATCAAGTCTGTGGAGAGGCAGTATACAAATGTTTGACTAACTATAAATAAATAATGGCCATACAGCTCAATCTTGCTATCAGTGCCTGTTATGACACTTATGTGGGGTTTAAGGTTGCCAAACTCCATGTGGGGCCTGGAGATCTCCTGGCATCAGAGCGCAGCTTCAGACAACAGAGTTCAGCTCCCCTAAAGAAAATGGCTATGTCATAGGCTGGACTCTATGGCACTGTACCCTCCCGAGGGTCCCTCACCAGGCTCCACCCCCAAATCTCCAGGTATTTCCCTAGTGAGAGTTGGCAACCTTAACAGGGACTGGACCTCTTGGCCCTTTCACAATGGAAAGAGAAGAGGAGGAGGAGGAGAGATTGAATTTATACCCCGCCCTTCACTACCCAAAGGAGTCTCAGAGCAGCTTACAATCTCCTTTTCCTTCCCACAACAGACACCCTGTGAGGTAGGTGGGGCTGAGAGAGCACTTTCGAGGACTGCTCTTGAGAGAACAGCTCTGAAAGAACTTGTGACTGACCCAAGGTCACACCAGCAGCTGCATGTGGAGGAGTGGGGAATCAACCCCGGTTCTCCCAGATCAGAGTCCGCGCTCCTAACCACTACACCAAACTGGCTCTCAGGAGAGGGGAACAGGACCTCAATACATCTAGAACAAAACTGGGGGGGGGGGAACCCTGAGAAAAAAAGCTATAGTTACCAAAGAGATTTTTGAGCACTTGGCATGAACACTTGAAAAAATGTGCGTTCCTCTCCCTCACCACTCCCCCCCCCTTCCTAAACAACACTATCTCAATTTTGTGGAAGGAGAGGGTGTACTGCGCATTGTGGAGGCTTGATAAATACAGCATAGGCCCTTTATGATCTTTCTTGCAATGACAAGCCCTACTGCATGGTACTGAACGTGGGGCTGCCGCTGAAAATGGCAGCCATGCATTTAGGTTTTAGGACCTGTGTCACACCTTTCTACATTTTCCTGTCCATGCACCGCACTGCTGTTGGGGAGAGAGGAATGCACAAGAGAAGGAAGGAGCTAAACACACAAAGTACCATTTTCGGCAGCAAATCCGTGTTTAGTAAAACATCTAATTTAGCCCTTGGCCATTGCATTAGCTCGCAGCTAGAGAGTTAGGAAGTGAGAGAAACATTACTGCTAATAATGCACATAAATTACTCCCATTTCCATGTGTGTCTAAGGTTTCCAATGTCTTATATTTTGGACAGCTTTCAATACTGAGCTATTACTGTCTTGAGATAGGTTCATGTCATTACTTTTTTGCAATGGTGAATAAACTTCTAGGAATACACAGCGTCCTTTGGATGCTCAGTCCCCTCGGAGGAGAAAGTTTACTTTGCTGGAATGAGATACAGGCAAAAAAAGAAAAGAAGAGCTATTAATAAATGTAACTTCTTATGCGTGGCAAAGAATTTTGTATGTGTGCAGCATGGGGAATTCTTCAAATAGCTTTCTTTTTATGAATAATTGTAAATTTAATGTTGGCATCAATAACTCCTTAAATGACTTTTTTTTCCTGTTCCTGAGTTACACAGTTCTGAATGCCACAACCGAGCTTTGATGGAACCCGGAGTATATATTTTTTATTTTTCTGATAGATGAACAATACAGAGGAAAATAAGACACCCAAATTACTGAAATTACCTGCTTTTCATTTATATCTAGCAGCTGGCAAAATCAAGGTAAGCATTGCAGTCTGGACAATGGAACAATAAAAATACATACAGATCAGCATTTCAGATGTCATAATTACAAAGGAGATACTGTGGCCCCATCTGTGAAACTTTGCACCAAAGGTGGAGAATAATCAAAGTAATAATAATAATAACTGCCATGAGTAAATGGAACAAATGGTTGATAGCAAATGGAGAAGAAATTGGACCAGTTAATATCAAATGAGATTTTTTTCCCAAGGAGACTCACTATGACAGCTGCTCTTTGTCATTGCCCTAATGCCACTCACAATCATTCTCAGCAGCACAGGCCTAGAATACTAGCTTTCAAAGACAGGCCCAAAGATTTCACACTTATTATGTATGGATGGCTTGAAAACATATGGAAAGTTATCATCAGAGAATGATTCTTTACTAAATACAATTCAAATATTCAGCAAAGATACAGCAATGGAATTTGGCCATGACAAGTCGGCAGCATTAGCAATGAACAGAGAAAGGATTGTTGTTGAAGAAGAAATCAAGATGCCAGGCAACAACAACATCAAAACACTGGGCTTCAAAGAAAACTACAAATCTCTTGGAATTTTGGAAGCTGATAACATCAAACATAAGTAAAATACAACCAAGAAGTATTACCAAAGAGTTAAAAAGATATTGCAAACTAAATTAACTGGAGGTAACACAGGTAAAGGCAATTAACATGTGGCCAGTTCCAGTTCTAAGATACACAGCTGGCATTATCAATTGGAAACAAGCAGAATTAGAAGCAATAGACTGCAAAACTCACAAGATAATGACTGAAGAAGAAAATCAAGAACTGAATGACTACATCAAGAAAAGCATGGAAGCTTCTAGCTGAAGTGTACATGGTAGACTTATTTAAGGTTACAGAAACCAAAGAAGATTACAAAAAGATTGAAATCAAGATTCACTTTGACAACTGGTAGAAAAAGCACTTGCATGGGCACTATTTGAAAGACATAAAAAACAAAGCTGATAGTGAAAATACCTGGAAGTGGCTCCAAAATGGGCACCTAAAGAAAGAAATGGAAGGACTTGTTCTAGCTGCATAAGAGCAGGCACTGGAAATGAAAAGTAGGAACCAAGATACATGAAACCAGGACAGCAAATGTTGACTTTGCAAGACAAAGGATGAAGTAAAATTGCTCAAACTGACATAAAGAATGTCACAATTAAGTTGCAGCTATGTTGCACTGGAATCTTTGCAAGAACTGTAGCTTACCATCAGCCAGACATTCATAGGAGCACAAACCAGACAAGATCATGGAGAATGATAAAACAAAGATTCTTTGGGACTTCCAATTGCAAATAAACACCTGAAGTACAACACCCCTGATATCACAATTGTAGAAAAAAATGAGAAATAGAGTTTGGATTATTAGCTTTGCAATCCCAGGAGACAGCAAAATAGAAAAGAAAGAACAGGAGAAGATCACAAATACCAAAACCTACCAACAGTTACAGCGCCTCTGGGAGAAGAAGGTTACTATTGTGCCAGTTGTCATGGAGCCCTTGGAGCGGTGCCTAGAAGTCCCAAGAAATACCTGAACAAATACCAGCTCAGCTCCAGAAGACAGTGTTGCCTGGAACAGCAAGAATCCTGTCTGCAATTCCCAAGAACTTGGCTAGATCACAAATTGCAGAACTCCATCTACCAGTCAAATATCATCATCACCACCATCAGCTACTTTATTCAGACTATTGATCAGATTGGTCTAGAAGCAGCTATCCAAGATCTTAAGTGGAGATCATTCCCAACCAAATGGGATATTTTGAATTGGAGATGCCAGGATTGGACCCTTGGACATATAAAACTTGTGGCTCAGCGCAACTGACACCCCAAGGGCTCTTATCCTAAGGGAACTTTCCTGGGCTTAATTTCCATTGAATAACATGAGAACTACTTTTGAGTAGACATGCCTAGGCTTGTTCCCTATGGAAGTAATGTTTTATTATTGCCATACTGGAATCCACTAAATGATCATCCTGGGTTGGAAACATGGAAACACAGAGCTGAAAGGTGCCTCAAGGGTCATCTAGTCCAACAACACAGGTCATTCACAACTACTTCCCTCCCCACTCCTCCTGTTCTGTGCCCAAAGGAAGCTAAAAAAAACCCTTTCAGGATCCTCACGGAACCTCTCATTCTGACCTGGAGGAAAATTTCTTCCTGACCCAAAGTGGCGATCAGCCTTACCCTGGGCATGTAAGAAAGGGCCATGAGAGCCGAGCACTGGCTCATCCCTTCCTACCCCCTCTCTCCTAATCTGCCTCAATTCACAGAATCTGCATTGCTGTCAGGTGGCCTCCCAGCCTCTGCCTAAAAACCCCCAAAGAAGGAGAGCCCACCACCTCCTGAGGAAGCACATTCTACAGAGGAATCACTCTGTCAGGAAGTTCTTCCTAATGTTTATCCAAAAACTCTTTTTGGTGTAGTGGTTAAGTGCACGGACTCTAATCTGGGAGAACCGGGTTTGATTCCCCACTCCTCCACTTGCACCTGGCTGGATGACCTTGGGCAAGCCATAGCTCTGTACCAGCTGTTCTCTCAAGGTGTCTGTTGTGGGGAGGGGAAGGGAAAGGAGTTTGTAAACCGCTCTGAGACTCCAAGTGAGTGAAGGGCGGGATATAAATCCAATCTCTTCTTCTTCTTCTTCTTCTTCTTTTAATTTCAATCCATTGCTTCTGGTCTGCCATTCTGGGGCAACAGAAAACAACTCTGTTCTATCCTTTATAATTGCAGCCCTTCAAATACTTGAAGATGGCTGTCATATCACCTATTAGTCTTCTCCTCTCCAGGCTAAACATACCCAGGTCATGGAAAGACATCATCTTTTGTTCATGAACAGTATTATTCTCACAGTGGTTGCATTTATGCATTCTTTCAACCAGTTTGCACCAAACCATCTGCCCACTAGCAGTGTTTAATTCATATGCACCTGTGCTCTTCTTGTGTCCCATGAGACCGTATTCTGCACCAAGGCTCAATATTCTCCCATGAGGATGATTCTCTCATGTCAATGACTCATTGGTGGTGCCATTTTTGGAGTACGGTGCAGTTTTAAGACTAATTAAGGGTCAAACTCTGTCTTGGAATTCTGTGACTGGCACTCATCGTGTGATTTTTAACCCTAAGAACCATCCGATAGGAAGGGGGCAATGTGAGTCGTTGTCACATGCTGTGGAAGGGGGAACTCAACAATGCAATCCTAAGCCATGTTACACTTTTCTAAGTCCACTGAAGTCAATGGGCTTAGAAGGATGTAACTTTGCTTAACACTGCCATCTTCAGCAGGTCTACTCTGAATCCTACTCTGGGCTGTTGAATGGGGCTTAGTCACAGGAAAGGATTCTTAGGATCACACTGTAAGTTTTCCAGTTCCTGAATTACCTGGTTGACCTTCTGCACTGCTTTTAGCCCTAAAGGGAAACCAGGACAGGTACCCGTGTTGTTCCTGTCATTCCCAACCAACTCTCTTTAGCTAAGAGCAGTCCATGGGGTTGGATGAAGGAAATGGAGCCAATATCCTCTTCCTTCCTTCCTTCCTTCCTTCCTTCCTTCCTTCCTTCCTTCCTTCCTTCCTTCCTTCCTTCCTTCCTTCCTTCCTTCCTTCCTCTCTTTCTTCCTCTCTTTCTTTCTTTCATTCTAAAAAAACGTGTGGTTGTTTCACTTCTGAAAATTTCAGACTATCTATCAAAAATGGCTGAAGACAGTCACACAAGTCAGAAGAAGGTATCACAAAGACTGGCCACCAAAGCGTGGTATCCTGCCCTGAGCTGGATAGCCCAGGCAAGCTTGATCTCATCAGATCTCAGAAGCTAAGCAAGGTTGGCCCTGGCTAGTATTTGGATGGGAGACCTCCAAGGCATACCAGGGCTGGGACACAGAGGCAGGTGATGGCAAGCCACCTCTGAACATCCCTTCCCTGCAAGCCCCACTAGGGGTCTCCAGAAGGCAGCTTGATGACAAAAACCAAACTAAAACAAAGAATGTGTGTCCCAGCTATCCACTATCATGTCCCTGTATCCTGACAAAATTGTGGCAGCTCTTCACCCTGGCAGTGGCAGCCAATGAAACTCTCACCCTAATGGTATCAGGACATGAAGTATTACTGCCCGTTCCTAAGGACAGGCGGAGGAAGAAATTCAGAGAAGGGGCCCGGATCCAGCAATGTGCAAGCAGAAAAGTAAGTGGACTTGCATAGCTCTGCCTGTGCGAGGTCTTGTAGAACAGACTGCTTTCCATCCTACATATTATAGTGCGCAGAAATTAGCTGCACAATATCTTGAGCAAGTGAAAACACCAGAGGAGCTATGATAAGTTTGACTCAGGGCAAGCAGTTAATGCTGTCTTTTTTCTTGTGTTTGAACACATGGAGCTGCCTTATACTGAATCAGCCCCTTGGCCCATCAAAGTCAATATTGCCTAAGACTGGTAGTGCTTCTCCAGCATCCCCCATCACCTACCACCTGATTGTTTTAGGCTGAGATGCTAGGGATTGAACCTGGGAACTTCTGCATGCCAAGCAGATGCCCCTCCTTGTGCTTGCGCAAGTGATCTAATGCAAGAAGAAACTTTACACTGGTTCCAACCATATGGATATAATTTTCAATGGGCACACCATCCTTGTCTGTCCTGTTAGTTCTGCCCCCAGGCAGGAACCTTTCTCAATATCCTTTGGGGTTATATACCATCTAAAAAACATTTTGTACCAGTTTTCTCTTAATGCCTGGCTGGCTGTAAACGTAATTGCTTTTTCCCATACCCATTCCCATTGATGCATAGGTATCCCCTCTCTAAAATTCTGCATCCATTTAATCATATATTTTTCACTTGTTCTTCATCTGTTTCTAGCTGAAGAAATAACATATCCATCGTAGTAAATGATCTTTTATTTTATAATCAGCTGACTGAACTCAGTCACCCGTCTTAGAGCTCCAACTTCTGTGTTGATAATCTTCTTTAGTCTTGAAGATGATTGATAATCTAGCAGCCACTGAATGTTGATTCCTTCATCTCTAATATCTTGACAGGACATGGTTTTCTCCTTAGCATTTGCCATATTGCTGTGCATTAAAAAAATATTTATCATGTGCTTATCATGATAAGCTTCTACTGGGGACACGAACGGAGAATTTAGAAGGCTTATCCAGGATTGCCTGCTTTGATTGGCAGTGACTCTCCTGGGTCTCAGGCAGAGATCTTTCACATCACCTGCGGCTTGATCCTTTTAACTGGAGATGCCAGGGATTGAACCTGGGCCTTTCTGCATGCAAAATAGATGCTCTACCTCTGAGCCACAGCTTTGCTAAAGGAAAAAAGGGAAGTGCTTCTTCATGCAATCCATGATGAGAAAGACGCTTATTGCCACAAGATGTGGGGATGACGAGCCCACTAGTGTAGATGGGTTTTTGAAAAGGTGAGATAAATTCATGATAGGTATCAATGGGCATTGGCTCAGTGGCTTACAGCTGGTCACCAGTTCAATTCCTGTTCTCTTTATTTAAAAAGATCTCAGTGTTAGGAGAGATCTTGGCAGGCAGAAGAGACAACATTGGGCTAGATCAGTTAGTATTTCCCATTCAGCATAACGCAGCTTCAAACGTTCAAATAATAATAAAACCAGATGCTCTGGGACAGGGAACAATATCGGGTGATATCATTGAATGAACTTCCCAGAGGTTCTGTCTAGCCTGGATGGACCTTTGGTTTCTTCCCAAAAAGGCAATATTTATGTTTTTATGAATTAGGAATGCCAGCCTCCAGGTGGGGCCTGGGGATCTCCAGGAATGACAGCTCATTTCCAGATATCAGTTCTCCTGGAGAAAATGGATGCTTTGGAGGGTGGACCCTGTGGCATTGTACCCCACTGAGGTCCATGTCCTTCCCAGGCTCCATCCCCAAATCTCCAGGAGCTTCCCAACCCACATATGGCAACCCCCCCACCTCCCACTGGTGGCCAGAGGGGACCTTGGCAACCCTACCTTGTATTTCCCATTCATGTCAGTTGAAGGCACAAAGGAATCTATGGTGGATTTTCCACTGAAGTGAATATATGAACCTGGATGCGCGTGGCATTGGAACAATCTCAGTGTTCCTGATGGCAGCTCCCACATCATGTCTAGAAACTATGCATTACAAGAGGAGACAGATGCTCCTGGAAATCCTGTACTCTCTGGTTTAAAGCTTGCTGTAATCAAAAATAAATCTCCTTGAGTATGGCCGTGAAGCACAGTCCACCAGGTGTATTTGACTTGTGTTGGAACTGCCGCCAACCTCCCAGGAAATAAAGGCTCTGCTTTGGAGTAAGCCCTTAATGGATTGTCTTCTGAATACTCTTTCAGTACCCCGGAGCCTGCACGAAAATCCCCCGCGGAATAGCCTTGTTCATTTTTAATTAATTACGTGTAACGTAAATTAGCACACAATCATATTTTTAAGTTAAAGGGGGGAAGCGTATTAGTTCTGAATGAAGGTTTCCTATGTATACATATTAAGAGAGAGTGAAGCCACAATTTTCGAGCACAAAGTCTTGGCCTCTCTGCAAATGCCGCTCGAGCTGCGCTAAAGAATGAAACCGTCGACTTCTTGATGCTAAGCACTCCGCTGGGAAACACAAACAGAGTTCATAAACTGAAACATTCATTTCATGAGGTTTTATTAAAAGGTTTCACCTCTCAATTGAACTATCGCACATTGATAGAAAACTTTTTTTAAAACCGCAGTTTATTTTAACTATGTGTGTGTGTTTGTGCGTGCGTGCACTCAACAACATGAACGGAAAGACATTTCCACAGCTTTCCCACATAACAGGCGTGACCTCTCTCGTGCACAGTCAGCAACCTAGAGAGCGTTTAATCAAATTGGTTGGGAAAATAAAATTATGCCATCTGTGGTCTTGCCCCACCCTGCCCCCTGAGCCCTCAACTGGCCCCATTTCCCTCCAAAATCTCAGAAATGACCCTAACCTTGTTAACACTCAGACGCCTTCCATGTATCTCCACAGCGGGCTCTTTGGAGTTCACTCGGTGGGGAAAAAAACTACAGCCTAAGATTAAAAGATATCCTCCAGATGAGAAGGACGTTCAGTAATTTATAAATCATTCATTGGTGACATCGCTTTCTGCAGCTTTTCAAGGAACTGGATTAACTGCTTTTGCCGTTCCCTCAAATGTTGCTTTCCTACAGATGGAGTCATAGGTCATTACCGGCTTTTCCCTTATGTAAGCAATTCCAACTTTCTATTAAAAATACTAATTTCCACCTCACTACAGTATCTTTTTGAAGAAGCAAGTATATTAAAAAAAAAAAGAGTGTGCCACAACTTGCTTTGAAATATTAAAGGAATACATTTAAGTGAAGGGCTTTTGGGTAGGGGGTTCTCCCCCCCCCCCTCCTGATTCCTGATGACAGAAAGATTTTAGCCTACAAAGTCAATAGTAAATTTTATTAAAGTCATTATTTTCCTGTTCCGGGCTTCGTGCTTTGAAGAAACTACAGCTGACAATGCTGTCTTATGTGCGGCAAAGCTGTAAAACGGCCTCTCTTTATTACCACAGGGATGGCACATCGGCAACTTTGGAAGGTCTTTTCACACAGAAAAGGGCTCCTTAGTGGGGCTGCCCAGTGACAACTGTTGCTGAAACCTGTTTTATCATTGGAATGAAGGTGTCCACCTTTGGAAGCAGCTGCGGACGGAGGAATCAGCTTAACACTCGACCGCTGTGCTTCCTTTTCTCTTCAGCTTCTGGCACCAACTAGTTAGTTTAACCGGTCATCAAGCTCTCTTCTCTTCCAGCTGCAGTTCCATGACTGCAAAGCGCAAGCAGCATGCTCAGAATAGTGTCATGAGGGGATATTCTCTAAATTCCTTTTCACCCAGTTTCTCCCTGGAATTAAACAATCCATATCTGTCATGAGTCCTGCTAAGCATGTGGCCCCGGCTCCAGCTGAGCCCGTGCTCCCGGCTTCAGCAGAGCCCACACCTGACCCTGATGAAACCTCGGAGCTCGCCAGCATATCCCTACCACCTGTCCCAGCAACAGCGGCGGAGGAACAACGCCTGACAGGCAGCCCCCTGACTCGCCTCCTTCAATGATGCATTTGCAGAACCAGCTCAGGCAAGACTTAGCGTCCCAGTGGAGGGAGGCATGCCTGCGCAGCAGGCGGTCCCTCAGCCCTGAGTTCTAACAGAAGCTGGGACGCACACGCTGAGTACTAATTAACCCCGGTACCTGAGGGGAATTTAGCTTCCCCTCCTGACGCTGGTTCCTCGTGCCAGCAACTAGTCAGTTTGACGACACTCTGCACCTCTTTTGCCCGTGCTCCTGATTCCCGATTTGTGCCTTGAGCTCTTGGCTCCTTGACTCCGGCTTCCAACGACTACGCTCGCGGTTTGTACTTCAGTCTCTGTTCTTTTGGCTCCTGCTTGCTACCCCTTGATTCTGACCTTGGACTGGACTTGGACTTTCGCTCTGTCTCGCCCTGCCTGCACCCAGCCCATGAAAAATTTTCTCCCTTTGTTAGGAATTTGGAGTTGGTTTCTAATTGATTTGGGCTGTGGTCACATAGTCGTTTTGATTGGGTTTCACCGCTGTTCCCCATTGGATTTAAAAGGGCTGATCAGATGACAACATCTGTCTCCTGTCTCACAGCCAACTCACTCTCACAATCCACCCCATTTCACTGCAGTTTTTCCGACACCAGGAAAATTGAGCCCTTTACAGATTCTTGCGATGTGAAGCTGAAGTTCCATCACATCTTGCGATGTGAAGCTGAAACCATAGTCAGAGGTGGACCACCACCTTTGACTGTGGTTTGATCGAAGAGAAATGTGGGGAGGGGAAGGGAGGGAGGTTCTGCCAAATTTCAGACTTTCACTTTGCAGATGCTCAGAGGAATGCAGTGTCACACACACACACATACACACATAAAACTGCTGACTACTGAATCAGACCCTCGGTCCATTAATTAATTAATTAACATTTACATTTATATCCTGCCCTCCCCGCCGTTAAGCACAGTATTGTCTACTCAGACTGGCGGTGTCTCTCCAGGGTCTCATGCTAAGGTCTTTCACTTCTCCTATGCCCTGGTCCTTTTGACTGGAGGTGCCAGGGATGGAAGCTGGGACCTTCTGCATGCCAAGCAGACACGCTACCATTGAGCCAGAGCCCTTCCCCCTCCTAAACCTTCCTGTTCTGCTGGAGCACCATCCTGTAATATAAAACAACTGCAAGGGATGAAGTTATAAAAGGGTGCATGGATTTCATCCAGATCACAAGATGTCATAGTCCTGCTGTACACTGCATTGGTCAGGCTACACCTGGAGTAGTGTGTGCAGTTCTGGAAGCCTCACTTCAAAAAAGGATGTGGACAGAATGGAGTGGGTGCAGAGGAGAGCAACGAGGATGATCGGGGCGGGGGGGGGGGGGGGGCTAGAGACCAAGCCCTATGGGGAAAGGCTGAGGGACTTGGGAAATGTTCAGGCTGGAGAAGAGGAGACTGAGGGGGGACAGGGTTGCTCTCTTGAAGTATTTGAAGGGCTGCCACTCGGAGGAGGGCAGGGAGCTGTTCCTGTGGGCAGCAGAGGGCAGGACTCACCGTAATGGATTTAAATTATGGGTTATATTAGGAATTTTTTTTTTTACAGTAAGAGTAGTTTAGCGGGGGAATCAGCTGCCTCAGGAAGTGGTGAGCTCCCCCTCACTGGCAGTCTCCTAGCAGCGACTAGACGAACACTTGTCAGAGATGCTCTAGGCTGATCCTGCACTGAGCAGGGTGTTGGACTAGATGGCCTGGATGGCCCCTTCCAATACTATGATATCAAAGAGAAATGCTTCTTTTAAACGAGGAACAACAGAATGTATCTAAGCAAGTGAATTTTAGACAAAGACATTGCCCTCCCCCTAACACTAGCTAAAACAGTCCAAAATGTGTTTTTTTTTTCAAGGACAAAAAACTGTTCTACATTTCACTGCAAATGTTTTCTGTATACATAGTCTCGCACTGCTTCCTCCGACTGTCCACCCTTCTCCTTCTGCTGTCTGCCATACCTACGGTGAGAACAATCATTAACTTCCAAAGACAGTTGCTCTCCTGGGTTGTTGCCATCTTGTTACGTGCATGGGTGAAGGGGACGAGTTGCAAGGCTTGTCTGCTTAGAATTCCAGACCTGCCCATTTTGCATCAGTGGCTCTCCAAGTCAAATGGGGTTGGAGTCCACTGAGCGCTTTAAACTGGATAGCAACACTGTGCAAGTTCTCACACTGCCACTTAGTAACTGCAGCTGATTCACTTGAAGCTGGCAACTTCTTGCTGGTCCTGTGAGATCTATCAGTGGCCTCTGACGGAGTTGACAACTCCATGGAGTTGACAACTCCATTCTTATCCATTAGTAGCAATATGGATATGGCATTAAGGAAGTTGTCCTTTAGTAGTTTTGGACTTCTTTGTCTCACTGGGGCATAAGAACATAAGAAGAGCCCTGCTCGATCAGACCAGTGGTCCATCTTGTCCAGCATCCTGTCTCACACAGTGGCCAACCAGTTCCTCTGGAGGGCCAACAACAGGGCATAGAGGTTGAGGCCTTCCCCTGATGTTGCCTCCTGGCTCTGGGATTCAGAAAATTAGTATCTCTGAATATGGAGGTTCCCCTCAGTCACCATAGCTAGTAGCCATTAGGGATGCTAGCCTCCAGGTGGGACTTGAGGATCCCCCAGAATTAAAACTCATTTCCAGACTACAGACATTAATTCCCCTGCAGAAAATGGATGCTTTGGAGGGTGGACTCTAGGGAACTGTACTCCTCTGCAGTGCCTGTCCTCCACAGGCTCCACCCCCCAAATCTCCAGGAGTTTCCCAATCTGGATTTGGCTATCCTACCCTCTCATCCCCTGCTGATGTCCAGGCGGGACCTGGCAACCCTAGTAGCCATTGATAGACTTATCCTCCATAAATCTATCTAATCCTCTTTTAAAGCCATCTATGCCTGTGGCCATCATGACATCCTCTAGCAGCGAATTCTACATTTTTAAAATTTATTTTTCTATTTTCTCAAAAAATGTGGGATATAGAAGGAAAGAAGGGGTAGGGGAAAACATAGATTCCATCAGGTTTGTCAAATATTATGAGTTGTTACATACAACTAGTAGAGTCAGATGTATTGCCAAATGCATGACATATTTCAAATATAGACGCAGACAATAAAACATCAACATTACAAAGTTTTGGGATAGATTCTCTCTTTAAAGAATAAACAAGAACTTTCCTAAAGTTAGCGATAAACTATTAACGATAAAAGGGATTGCATCTTTGACAGCTGAATGAACTCCTATGCTAAAATTAAATCATGGTGAAAACCTTAATATTGTCTTAATTGTCTATCTAAATTTCACTCTTACTGAATTCCACATTTTGATCACTCTCTGTGTAAAGTAGAATTTCCTTTTGTCTGTCATGAACCTACTGCCCGACAGTTTCTTTGCATGTCCTCCGAGTTCTAGTATTTGGGGAGAGGGAGAAAAACTTCTCTTTCTCAACTCTCTCTATTCCATGCATAATTTTATAAATCAGCAGAAACAACCTGGTGGGATCAACCCTGTGGAGTGGCACAGGGTTCTTTTCTCTCATCCATGCTCTTTAATATAAGAGTCAGCTGAATGAGGTCACTGAAAGCTTTGGAACTGGGTGTGATCAACATGTGGATTATCCAGGCCTCCAGAAGTGTCCGTCTTGGCTCCTAATTAGTGCTTTGAGGCTGTGATCAGGTGGCCAAGTAGGGTTGCCGGACCCCCAGTTGGGGTGGGGGTTCTCCTGATTTTGGTAACTCTATGGTAACCATAAAGTTTTGACCAAAATGCTAGAGTGCCACCATGCAATGTGCCTGGTGTGATGACGTCACTTCCACGTAACGTCATTGTGCCAGCATCGCGTGCCGTGATGCCACTCCTGCCCTCCCCACTCCTGGGAGGCTCCCTTCCACCCCCACCGGCCAGGTAAGTAGACCTGGCAACCCTATGGCCAAGCAAAATAGTAAAAGCATAATAATAATAACAATAACAGCAGCAGCAACAACAAAAAAACAACAATAAAATTTGATCTGTTGATCACTTTATCCCAGCTTACACCAGACTCTGGGCAATGAACAGCGGGGCATAATGCCATAAAATATATATAAAACTTTAAGATTCAGTGTACAATTTGATAAAACTAAGAGAACCAGAATAAAAAGATCCAGGATGGCATCCTATAGATTTTTATCCCAATTCTGGGCTACCTGGCCATTTTCTGGGCAGGGGGAGAGGGAACGCAAAACAAAAAAAAAACGGGGGGGGGGGGAGGAGGAGGAAGCAAGGCTGCCAGTCAAGGAAATCCATTGCTGCCCTCAACCAAAACCCTTTGTGGAATGGGCTCCCTGAGGAAGTCAGGGGAGTTCCATCACGAGAAATCAACGGGGTATAAACTGCAGGTATCTTGTGGGAGGAGGAGGGTACGGGGCTTCCAGTCTATTGATTTTAAATCGTAAATGTTTAACTGTGATGTGTGGGCTTTCTCGAGCCATCTGGAAAGGAGGGATATAAATATTTTAATAAATCGAATCAAAATAAAGTTCTAAGTGTGCAGTAACGTGCGGGATGCCACCAATAAACAAATGCTACTGATCACACAAATGCCCAGCCAGCACTCAGCATCTGGTTCTTTATGACTTACTCTTGATGGTCCTGGGGCCTCTGCAAACCCAGGAATCCCGTAAATTAGGAGCACCTGCCGACTGCAGCTCCCTGGCCAGTTGCCACGCTGGATCATTCTAAAGGTTGCTGGTTTTGAACTGAAATCATAGGCTCAGCTCCAGAGAAAATTTCAGGCAGCACCAGTTCAGTTCCTCAGTGTGCCGAAATCAAATCCGAAAGTTCTTCACTGGCTGGTCCCATACTATATTTTTGCACCTTGCTCCTGTGTCCTTACTTGGGAACACCACTAGCCCACCACTCTCAGTTATCCACAGGTCTCTTGCTCCCTCAAATGAACCTCCATTGATCCTCCTTCGTATGGAATTCTCAGGCCATTTGGACTGCGGCACCTCTTAGCCTGTTTGGTGTAGTGGTTAGGAGCGTGGACTCTACTTTGGGAGAACTGGGTTTGATTCCCCACTCCTCCACATGCAGCTGCTGGGTGACCTTGGGTCTGTTACAAGTTCTCTCAGAGCTGTTCCCCCATGAGCAGTTCTTGAAAGAGCTCTCTCAGCCCCACCTACCTCCCAGGGTGTCTGTTGTGGGGAGGGGAAGGGAAAGGAGATTGTAACCCACTCTGAGACTCCTTTGGGTAGTGAAGGGCAGGGTATAAATCCAATCTCCTCCTCCTCCTCCTCCTCCCTTCAAACTCCTTGAAGCCATGACACTCATAGCTTGACTCTCCATTACACACCTTATACTGAATCCCTTGGTCCATCAAAGTCCCATATTGTCCACTGAGACTTGTGGTGGCTCTCCAAGGTCAGAGGTCTTTCAAATCATCTACTAACTGATCCTTAACTGGAGATGCTGGGGATTGAACCTGGGACCTTCTGCGTGCCAAGCACACGATCTACCCCTGAGCCCCTCCCAACCCCAGAACAAAAGTTAGGTAGGAACACTTAACTGCATTTCCACACCCATGTTTTATGACCCTCATCTCATCGTTTCTCCCCTACCCATCTATTTGTTGTTTACCTTCCCCACTCGTAAACTGTATGCTCCTCAGGAACGGGACCTTCTAGTCTGTGTTACTGTTGGAAGCATCACACACATTTATATGGGCATTTTCTATATTTTGGATTCAATGGTTCTGCTAAATTAGAAATGCTGGAAGGAAACCTCTAGGAAATTAGTTGTCACGTTGGGTGGGTCCAGCCCCATGTTGACAGTGTTACATCTGGCATGCAAGCAACACCCCTTGTATTTCATCCATTGTAGACTTTGTCTGCAGGGCAAGTAGGGGGTGGGCTCTATTACTCTGTGGACTCATGAGAACCAGTGTAGCGTGATGATTAGAGTGCCTAGCCTCTTCCCCTGAAATCATTCATCTTGGAGGAGGGGGAAGGAGTGGTGTAACAATGATGACAGTCCAATCATTGAAAAGTGGGCCGGAGATGGGTGGAGCAAAGAAAACCGATAGAAACATGACAGCATTAGGGAAAAGCCAACTCAGAATCAGCTTCTAGAAAAACATTGGAGGAGGAGGAGGAGATTGGATTTATATCCCGCCCTTCACTACCCAAGGGAGTCTCAGAGCAGCTTACAAACTTCTTTCCCTTCCCGTCCCCATAACAGGCACCCTGAGAGGTAGGTGGGGCTGAGAGAGCTCTGACAGAAACTGCTCTTTTTCAAGAACAGCTGTGCCAGAACTATGGCTTGCCCAAGGTCATCCAGCAGGTGCAAGTGGAGGAGCGGGGAATCAAACCTGGTTCTCCCAGATTAGAGTATGTGCACTTAACCACTACACCAAACTGGCTGGGAAGGGTGGGAATGTAATAGCTGGATATTAGGAAAAGCTTTTTTACTGTAAGAGTTGTGCAACAGTGGAATCAGCTACCTAGAGAGGTGGTGAGCTCCCCCCCACTGGCAGTCTTTAAGCAGTGGCTGGACAAAACCTTGTCATGGATGCTCTCGGCTGATCCCGCATCGAGCAGGGGTTTGGACAAGATGGCCTGTATGGCCCCTTTCAACTTTGGGATTTTATGATTCTATGCCCTCTGGGGCTGTGATGGGGGTTTCTGAGAACACTGAAAGCTACAACAGTCTGCATATGCACACTGCACATTTTGGAAATAAATAAGAGTCCGTGCACTTAACCACTGGGTAAAAGTGGGCTCAAAAGGACCAGGAAGAACCTGGTGTGTGTGTTTGGTGGGGGGAAGACCCAAAGTGAAAACTAAAGGCACCAAAATGCCTGCAGAAACCAGGGGCTAATCTGAAGCAGTATGGGGCCAGAACCGATGGGCGGAAAATATGGAAAAGTTCTTAAACACTTGGCGGTCTCTGACCTCCCCCCCATAGCCATAGGTGTTCCTGTAGCCTCATGCAGTGCAGGTTGAGTCTATCAAGGGGGAAAGAAATCACAATATGAGGGATGTTTGTGCGTTCCCGTGTTACTTAAAAGCACCAAGGCTACCTTTGCTTATCAACAGGAAACGTTCAAGATGTTTAAAAGCATACCTTTAAAGCTTCCGGCAGCAATAGAGAGAGAGAAAAAAAAAGGCGGGTGGCTGTATATGAAAGGAGTGGAATATGTTTATAGTATAACTAACCCTAGGGAAGAAAATAAATAATACTCCACACACAGTGGCAGTCAGGGTTTCGGCAGCATCGGAACGAACCCGCGGAAAAGTCTCCTGTTATCAGTGCGCAGCATTAGAATACCCCACCGTTCAGAAGACTCGGGGCAAAAACTGCCACCGAGTGAAGGTGTCGAGAGGGATGAAGACCTAGTTCTGGCCATCTTTGGGATTTATAAACTCATTTGAAAAGTCAGCGTGGTGGAGTGGGTAGAACACCAGGCAAGTCGACGGCATTTAAATCCCCATTCCGTTAAAAAAAGTTTACCGAAAGACCCTGGGCTGCTGACACTTTCCCAGTGCATCCTACCCCACGGGGCTGTCGTGGGAGTGAGATGGAAGAGGGGGGCTATGGAGTTGCCAGTGTCCAGGTGGGGCCTGAAGTTCTTCTGGAATTACAAGTAATTTCCAGGAAACAGAGATCGGTTGACAACTCTAGGTCAGGAAATACCTGGAGTTTTTTTGGGGGGGTTAGAGCCTGGGGATTTGGGGACAGGAGGGGTCTCATTGGGATATAATACCACAAAATCCACTCTCCAAAACAGCCATTTTCTCTAGGGGAACTGATCTTGGTTGTCTGGACATCAGTTGTAAAATGGGAGCTCTCCAGGTGCCACCTGGAGGTTGGCAACTCCACTG
Source organism: Lepidodactylus listeri (assembly GCA_029233225.1). Taxonomy (NCBI): domain Eukaryota; kingdom Metazoa; phylum Chordata; class Lepidosauria; order Squamata; family Gekkonidae; genus Lepidodactylus; species Lepidodactylus listeri. The sequence goes on along the minus strand of JARCFY010000008.1, from coordinate 19,086,298 downwards.
GCTCCACTAAAGGAAATTGCTGCTTTGGAGGATAGAGTCTATGACATCATACCCTACTGTGGTTTTTCCCCTCCCCACCGCCCTGTCCCAAGACTTAACCCCCAACTCTCCAGGAATATCCCAACCCAGAGTTGGTAACCCCACCTTAGAACCATGTATGATCTGATCCAGTACGGCTGCTCCTAAGTATATTCTGGCGTCGGTCCTTGGTATTTTTAACTAAAAGGATCTCAGATAGAAGGGCTGGGAGAGCAGGTAAAACCACAGAGATTCTAGAGATTCCTAGAGCTACCTCCCTCACTTCCAGGTTTTCTCTGGAAGTGATGTCATCAGTCTCCTGGTAGGCCATGCACGTGTCTGCACTCCATGCTGCAAATTCATGGCTTGGAGTGCAGGCATGTGGCCCCTGCTTCTTCCCCAAAGCATTTAAAGTTCAAATGCTTTGGGGGAGAAGCGGAGAGGGGAGGCCCTGTGCACACCTGGATTCCAAGCCGGGATTTCATGGCTTGAAGTGCAGGGGCGCGCAGCCTCCCTCTGCTTCTCCCTCCAAGCCAGGGTTATTTTTGAGCAAGAATGCATGGGAATGGAGTTCTGGCTGGCTTCCCAGTTGGCCATGCCTACAGCCCTCCCCCCCTCAGGTTCCCCAGGTGTCTCGCAAGCTCTGGGGTGCCTGGGGAAGCCAATCCAATCCTGGGAGTAGGGCTGCCAAGTCCAGCTTGGGAAATATCTGGGGACTTTGGGGGTGGAGCCAGGAGACTTTGGGGGTGGAGCCAGGAGAAAGGAAGTGACATCATTTTGTGATCTCACATCCTGTGATGTTGCTTCCGCATGCTGACACATGAACTCATGAAGTTTCCTAATACTGAATCAGGCCATTGGTCCATCAAGGTCAGTATTGACTACTCAGACTGGTAGTGGCTCTCCAGGGTCTCAGGCTGAGATCTTTAATGCCACCTATTACCTGATCCTTTTTTAGCTGAAGAAGCTGATACCTCCTGCATGTCAAGCAGATGCTCTATCACTGAGCAACAGCCCTACTGAATCCTTCCTCATCTCAGCAGAATATGAAGCACTAAGTGCTACACAAGTGCTTAATATGATTTTCATATCATAAGAACAGGAGAGAAGCCACAGTGGATCGGCCCATCCAGTACAGCCCATCCAGTACAACACTCTGTGTCACAACAGTGGCCAAAAATACCAGGTGCCCTCAGGAGGTCCAGCAGTGGGGCCAGAACTCCAGAAGCCCTCCCACTGTTGCCCCCCAAGCACCAAGAATGCAGAGCATCACTGCCCCAGACAAAGGGTTCCATTTAGTCCTTGTGGCTAATAATAGCCACTGATAGACCTCTGCTGGATGGGGACAGAGAGACAGACAGACAGACAGACGGACAGAAAAAAGAAAGAACGAGGGAGAGAGAGAGAAGGAAAAGAGCTGGAAGAGAAACTTACCTTGCAAGTCCCATGCAAAAGCAGCTCCTTCAGTCCCTCCTTAATCCCTGGGCGGACCTCTCTTGCTGTGGAAGCTCTCTTGCTGACTTCTTAAAGGGGAAATGTCTGGTGAGGCTTTTTACTGCAGGGCAGGCTCTCTGCAGACATTTCCCTTTTAAGGCAGGGCAGGGCAGACTCCAACGTTCCCCTGTGTTCCTGCTGGCAGCCATTTTGTCCCCCGGGGGCCAATTTTGAAAAAGCGGGGGTAAGCAGTAAAAACCGGTGTTTCCCCCGCCCTACCGGGGGACTTGGCAGCCCTACCTGGGAGGGAGCTGCACGGTCAGGGGTGTGGCCTAATATGCTAACGAGTTTCTACTGTTGGGTGTGGCCTGTTATGCTAATGAGTTCCTGCTGGGCTTTTTCTACAAAAAAAGGCCTATTCAAAGCATTTAAAGGGACCCTTTAAATGCTTTGAGGGAGAAGTAGGGGCCACAATGGGGGGGAGCGTGAATTTCAGTGCCCCCAACATTTTAAAAGGCCCCCCCCAATTAAAAAAATCCTGGCTTCTGGCCTGACTCCAAGCAAAAGAGACCAGTTCTCCTGGAGGAAGTGACAGCTTTGGAGGGTAGAGTTTATGGCATCACATCCCTGTTGAGCTCCCTTCTCCCCCCAAATTCTGTTCTCCCGTAACTCCACCCCCAAATCCCCTGAGATTTCCCAAGCCAGCTCAACTCAGTCTGAGTCTTCGAAGCAGATTCTAGCAGACCTAAATTTATTTATTTATTTATTAGTTCAATTTATACCTTGCCGTCCCCGAAGAAGAGAAGAGGAGATTGGATTTACCCCCCACCCTTCACTACCCAAAGGTGTCTCAGAGCAGTTTACAATCTCCTTTCCCTTCCCCTCCCCACAACAGACACCCTGTGAGGTGGGTGGGGCTGAGAGAGCGCTGAGAGAACTGCCCTTGAGAGAACAGTTCTGAGAGAACTTATGACTGACCCAAGGTCACACCAGCAGCTGCATGTGGAGGAGTGAGGAATCAAACCCAGTTCTCCCAGAATAGAGTCTGCACATTTAACCACTACAGCAAACTGGACCTTGAAATCGCAGTTTAAGAATTACTGTATGCCTAGGACTGCCAGCTCTGGGTTGGGAAACACCTGGAGATTTTTGGAGTGGAGTCTTGGGGCAGCAGTATTTGGGGAGGGGAGGGACTTCAGCAGGTTATAATGCCATAGAGTCCACCCTCCAAAGCAGCCATTTTTCTTCAGGGGAACTGATCTCTGTCATCTGGAGATCAGTTGTAATTCCAGGAGATCTCTGGGCCCCACCTGGAGGTTGGCAACACTGTGCATGCCCCAGGGCCCATTTTGAGTATTTGCCCCCCCCCCCATGGATGGAAGAGAAGGAACAGCATGCAGGCAGCCTTGATGTTCCAAACCCTCCCCTGCGGAGAGAGCCGCCACCGGCTGGAATGAAGCACACGCCCGATGGGAAATGAAAGGCAGGAGCTAAACAAGCTACATTACTTCACCTGTTTTTCATCTCCCGGTCTCTTCTATCTAATAAACTCCCAGGTTCTTCTCGTGGCCAAACTGACACTGGAAGCCGGCAGCCAATGACACATTGCGAGCATTCCTTTAAGTGACTTTTATCCACTGACTTTGAGCGCAGGTGCAAGCGGAATTGTGCAAGGTAGCTCAAACATGCTTTTCCTCATTCTTCTCGGCGAGGGGCTCAATATCTTATGGATAACATCCATTATTTATTCCCGTCAAGGGAATTATGCTTGCAGGGACACATCTATTTAAGTAATGAAACTGCTAAAGCACTGCGCTAAAGCTGCATTGCTTTCGATACATTTCCTCCCGACATAACGGCATGTGCAAAGCCCACTGGAGAAATCCCATTTTTGCAGGCCTGTTTCCTCATCATGAGTAGGAAATTTCTGTAAAAAGCCTGGCTGCAAACCAGTTTAAAACTGTGGGTAGGTTGTAGTTAGGGGTGCCAGCCTCCAGGTGGGACCTGGGGATCCCCCGGAATTACAGCTCATCTCCAGACTACAGAGATCAGTTTCTCTGGAGAAAAGGGCTGCTTTGGAAGGTGGACTCTATGGCATTGTTCCCCACCGAGGTCCCTTGTCCTCCCCAGGCTCATCCCCAAATCTCAAGGGGTTTCCCTTCCTGGATCTGGCAACTCTAGACCTGGCAACCCTAGAACTTGTAGTCACATGTCAAACAATTCAAGAATTCCTTCTATTAAGCAGAGAACCCACATGAGTTACACGCACAGTTACACTGCATCATAGGTTTTATCATTTCCACACATGACAATTTTACTTATGAGAATGAAGATGGTGCGGGGTAACAACTTGAGCTCATGCCAAATCCAGAGACCTGAAGAAATCAGATAGGGATTCTGCTTGTGCATAGGGTTGCCAACTCCAGGTTGGGAAATTCCTGGAGATTCGGGGACGGAGGCTGGGGAGGGCTGGGTTAGGGGAGGGACCTCAGTAGAGTATAAATACCATAGACCCCACCCTCCAAATCAGCCATTTTACCCAGGGGAACTGATCTCTGTCACCTGGAGATTAGCTATAATTCTGGGAGATCTTCTGGCCACACCTGGAGCATGGCAACTCCACAGTTGTGCACCGTCCACAAGCTCTGAACAAAGAAGAGAAGTACAGGGAGACATGTCAGATCTGCAAAGAAACTCCTTTACCCAGTATAATACTCTTCCCTCACCCTGGTCATCCAGGGGACTCTCCTCCTGTGTTCCTATGACAGACCTCCTGCATTGTGTCCCCACCGGCTCTCGACTACGATCAGGTCTACTGGCTGGCCCAGATAAAATGTCATCATGAGTATAATGAATCAAAAGAAGTGGTGTAGTGGTTAAGTGCGTGGACTCTAATCTGGGAGAACCGGGTTTGATTCCCCACTCCTCCACTTGCACCTGGCTGGATGACCTTGGGCAAGCCATAGCTCTGGACCAGCTGTTCTTGAAAAAGAGCAGTTTCTGTCAGAGCTCTCTCAGCCCCACCTACCTCACAGGGTGTCTGTTGTGGGGAGGGGGAGGGAAAGGAGATTGTAAGCCAGTCTGAGACTCCTTTGGGTAGTGAAGGGCAGGGTATAAATCCAATCTCCTCCTCCTCCTCCTCCTCCCTTCAAACTCCTTGAAGCCATGACACTCATAGCTTGACTCTCCATTACACACCTTATACTGAATCCCTTGGTCCATCAAGGTCCCATATTGTCCACTGAGACTTGTGGTGGCTCTCCAAGGTCAGAGGTCTTTCAAATCATCTACTAACTGATCCTTAACTGGAGGTGCTGGGGATTGAACCTGGGACCTTCTGCGTGCCAAGCACACAATCTACCACTGAGCCCCTCCCAACCCCAGAACAAAAGTTAGGTAGGAACACTTAACTGCATTTCCACACCCATGTTTTATGACCCTCATCTCATCGTTTCTCCCCTACCCATGTATTTGTTGTTTACCTTCCCCACTCGTAAACTGTGTGCTCCTCAGGAATGGGACCTTCTAGTCTGTGTTACTGTTGGAAGCATCACACACATTTATATGGGCATTTTCAATATTTTGGATTCAATCGTTCTGCTAAATTAGAAATGCTGGAAGGAAACCTCTGGGAAATTAGTTGTCATGTTGGGTGGGACCAACCCCATGTTGACAGTGTTACATCTGGCATGCAAGCGACACCCCTTGTATTTCATCCATTGTAGACTTTGTCTGCAGGGCAAGTAGGGGGTGGGCTCTATTACTCTGTGGACTCATGAGAACCAGTGTAGCGTAATGATTAGAGTGCCTAGCCTCTTCCCTTGCAAAGACATGTCATTCCCCTGAAATCATTCATCTTGGAGGAGGGGGGGAGTGGTGTAACAATGATGACAGTCCAATCATTGAAAAGTGGGCCGGAGATGGGTGGAGCAAAGAAAACCGATAGAAACATGACAGCACTCAGGAAAAGCCAACTCAGAATCAGCTTCTAGAAAAACATTGGAGGAGGAGGAGATTGGATTTATACCCTGCCGTTCACTACCCAAGGGAGTCTCAGAGCAGCTTACAAACTCCTTTCCCTTCCCCTCCCCACAACAGGCACCCTGAGAGGTAGGTGGGGCTGAGAGAGCTCTGACAGAAACTGCTCTTTTTCAGGAACAGCTGTGCCAGAACTATGGCTTGCCCAAGGACATCCAGCAGCTGCAAGTGGAGAAGTGGGGAATCAAACCCGGTTCTCCCAGATTAGAGTCCATGCACTTAACCACTACAACAAACTGGCTGGGAAGGGTGGGAAGGTAATAGCTGGATATTAGGAAAAACTTTTTTACTGTAAGAGTTGTGCAACAGTGGAATCAGCTACCTAGAGAGGTGGTGAGCTCCCCCTCACTGGCAGTCTTGAAGCAGTGGCTGGACAAAACCTTGTCATGGATGCTCTCGGCTGATCCCGCATCGAGCAGGGGTTTGGACAAGATGGCCTGTACGGGCCCTTTCAGCTTTGGGATTTTATGATTCTATGCCCTCTGGGGCTATGATGGGAATTTCTGAGAACACTGAAAGCTACAACAGTCTGCATATGCACACTGCACCTTTTGGAAATAAATAAGAGTCTGTGCACTTAACCACTACACCAAACTGGGTAAAAGAGCTGTTCTTGAAAAAGAGTTTCTGTCCGAGCTCTCTCAGCCCCACCTACCTCACATGGTGTCTGTTGTGGGGAGGGGAAGGGAAAGGAGTTTGTAAGCTGCTCTGAGACTCCAAGTGAAGGGTGGGGTATAAATCCAACCTCCTCCTCCTCCTCTTCTTCTTCTTGAAAGAAAGATTATGACTATGACAAGTCTTTTACATCGTTATACGAACCAGACTTACATTGTAGAGGACAAATTAATGACTTTTTAGCTATACAGGAGGGCCTGGTGTGATGTGGTCCGTGGGGTCATGAAGAGTCAGACTCGACTGTGTGACTGAACAACAACAAAAGCAGGGTCAGTACTTGAATGGGAGGAAGACTCTGCAGAGGAAGACAATGGCAAACCACTAGTTTCTCACTTGCCTTGAAAGCCCCTTGCCGGGGTTACCATAAAGCGTGGATGAGAGACCACCAAGAAAGGCTCTGCAGAGGAAAGCCACGGCAAACCACCTCTGCTTCTCACTTGCCTTGAAAGCCCCTTTCTGGGGTCCCCATAAGTCTTGGATGATAGACCACCAAGGAAGGCTCTGAAGAGGAAAGCCATGGCAAACCACCTCTGCTTCTCACTTGCCTGGAAAGCCCCTTGCTGGGGTTGCCATAAATCAGCTGTCACTTGATGCCTCTTATGCACATGGGCTAAGTGAGACTCTGGGGGTTGGATCCTGTGGACATTTTCTATAAGCACAAGGACGCTTCTGCTGGAAGATTTATTTTTGCTGATTCCCTGTCCCACGGTAGAGCACTCTGTATTGAACAGTTTTCCATTTGGGTTCCCTGATTGAAGTTCTTTTCTTTGTGTTTTTAATAAACTTAACTTTTTTGGAGTGCTCTGATCTGTGAAGATCCTGTTTTGTCTGATCTCACTCCCCTGGTAATGCTTTAGTTAAGTCTGCTTCCTGAAGAGAAGGAAGGAACACATTGAGAGGCCATAAGAAAATGATGTCTTATGTGTATCAGAACATGAAGAGTCCCTCGTTAGACTAATGTGCCCTCATAATGCATAAAAGTTGCTTTTAGGATTACAGCTTTTCTGTTCATCGGGTATTTCTATGAATGCTAAATAAGGAAGCTTCTTGAAATAAACTACAGGTAGAAAGTCCAGCCCTAGTACTTTAGGCCAAGTTAATGAGGAAGTGTCCGCTAACCCTTTAAGGGGAGTGCAAGGTGGGTGGGAGCTGCCAAACTGATAGCTTGGTGCCCTACTCAAATCTCTTTCCCCATAATACTTTGTATTTAAGATTTTTTATTAAATTTCCATAAGAAAAATCTTTCCCCATAATACTTAATGGTGCAATCATAAGACTATGTTCATTGAGATTAAGGTACCCCAGAATAACAGCTCATGTCCAGACAGATCATGTCCATGAGCAATACCCCTGGAGAAAATGAGTACTTTTAGGATTGCCAGGTCCAGTGGGGGATGGAGGTGGGGGTGTAATAGGAAAGGGAAGGAGGCCCAGGCTGCATTGCTGGCAACATGGTGACATCACTTCCAGTGTGTACTGGAACTGACATCATCATGTTGCGACATCGTGGTGACACTCTGGTATTTGGGCAAAAACTCTATGGCAAAAAATGCCTTCTGCCATAAAGTTTTTGCCGACATCGCAGAGCATTGCCTGGCAATCCAGCAGTCACAACTGAGTTGCATTTATTTGTGTGAAACATTTCCTACACTTTTGTTGGTTCCCACCCACTCTCTGGACCATAAGTGTGGGGTGATCCTGCCTGGCGCTCTGTTTCTCTTGCCTCAGTAAAGGGGACTTAACAAAAAATCCCTTGTGTTGGCAAACGTTGCCCGGCAACTCTAGCATGGGAGGCATGTTCTGATTCTGTTTTTCCTGCAAGAAGCAGAAAGTTGGACAAAATAGCCTATAAGGCCCTTCCAAAACCTAACGTTTACATCCCAAACCTAACATTTACATCCGCCTAACATTTACCTCTTGACCCTGGCCCGATTTCCATCTGCCAGTGTCTGATCAGATCCGATGGTACATCTCGATTCTGCTTTGATACTTCGAACTGAAGATACGCCATCTATGTGTTCTTGATATGTCTTAATGTCCGTTTAAATACGTTTTTAACTATTTTAAGAAATGCTATTGTTGCCATAATGGCTTGTTGTTAGCCGCCCTGAGCCCGCTGTACGGCAAGGAGGGCGGGATACAAATCTCAACAAATAAATAAATAATAAATAAAATCTATGGTTCTAGTGGCTACTCATTAACCTCTGTCAGAGATCAGCTGCAGACCTGATCTGTTATGTTCCATCAGTTCTACTGACAAGTGGGCAGAGGAAAACACACAACATTCTTTTGCCTTCGCTACTAGGGTTGAAAGGTCCCCCCTGGTCACCAGTGGGGGATGAGGGGGTAGGGTTGCCAGATCCAGGTTGGGAAACTCCTGGAGACTTGGGGGTGGAGCTTGGGAAGGACAAGGACCTCAGTGGGGTATAATGCCAGACTCCACCTTCCACATCATCCATTTTCTCCAGGGGAACTGATCTCTGCAGTCTGAAATAAGCTGTAATTCTGGGGGATCCCCAGGTCCCACCTGGAGGCTGGCATCCCTGTCTGCCACCTATTCCCTCTCTGCCAGAATGCCTCCCAAATTCTGAACTGCTAAATTTTATCTATCCACTCACCAGCAAGACATATCGCCCCACTGAACTTTTTGCCACCCCTGATTTCTTCACTTCTGGAAATGATCATTGAATACATATTCCTAGAGCTACTCGTTGTCACTGGGGGCTTGGCTGCCCTACTCCCATCAAATAAAAATACTTTTATCTCACGCCATTCACTGAGTAGGGATGGGCAGGAACCACATTTTTGCAGTTCGGTCCATGGTTTATGACTGAACCACAAACCGAACCATGAATGGATATGCAAGTTCGCAAACCGAACAGGTTCATATCAGTTCACAAGCCATTTAAAGTTTAAACCCCTGCTTTCGGCTTGCCATGAAAAGCCATGGGGAGCAGAAAGCAGTGGTTGAAATGGCTCTGAGCCATTTACACCAAACTGCCACGAACCCCCACAAACTGCATCAAAATTCGTGGAAGTTTTTGGTGGTTCTTCAGTTTGCTAACATCACGTTGTGAACAACGAACCGGCCAGATTTTATGATGGACTTTAGTTCGTCAGCTGGTTTGTGCCCAGCAGTTCTGGCTTCCCTAGAAATTCCTTAGATGTTCCAGTTGAGTAGGAACCTCAAAATGCGAGAAATTTCAGAGATCACAGAATAGTTTTCTGGGGTAATGTGCTGAGACGTAAATTCAAACTAGATGAGATGTTGAGAGACTTGCCATCTGATCACAATAGAGGTGCGAGCTCTGGGTTGGGAAATACCTGGAGATTTGGGGGCAGAAGTCTGGGGTGGGGAGGAACCTCATCAGGGTATAACACCATAGAGTCCACTCTCCAAAGCAGCCATTTTCTCCAGGAAACCTGATCTTGGTCACCTGGAGATCAATTATAACAGCGGGAGATCTCCAGGTGCCACTTGGAGGTTGGCAACCCTAGATCACTAGCACATTTCCCCTTAAACAACAGCATTTGATGGCTCCAATTCTGAGCAAGTCCCTGATGCTCGTATGTTTCAGTTCTGGTGACTGTTTGAGGCCCAAAATATAATATGGAGGGGGGACTTGTTAAACTTCTCTCCCTCTTCACAGGAGCCCAAACTGGGTTTCTCGTGATTGTCATTTTTTAAGGAAAAATATTCTGGAGATCCCGTCATGGATTTTGCCTGCTTTGGCCCTTATTACCTCAGTTTTTCTTTGCCAAGTTGTGGGAACAGAAGACTTTGCTGTTGTCCCTCTTCCAACTTTGCTTAGGTAAAGGCTCTGTTTACAATGAGATCCTTGTGTGTGGACTTCCTGAGAGAAGCAGATCAAGTCAAAGGTGCCTTGGAGGTCAAATATAAAGGTAATATTTGCCAAAGTGAGAAGTGAGCATTACAGAGAGAAATGTCATGAAAACTAGCAAGGAATCCTTCAGCTGTAATATCCCACACTTCAAATAACTGTGTGTACAGCAGAGCTGCCATAGATATGGTTCACACATGACATTAACTAGACATTTCTCTCTTTCTAGCATCTCCACAGGTTTGTATGCATTTGGAGCTCAAAGGTCTTGAATGTTTTTGTTATGTCCAGTGCTTGACTCTTTGTCTGCAGCCAGGGAACATGTCTGGGCATGTTCGCCTGTAATGGGATGTGATAACAACAGAGCTTCCTTCCCCAGAGAACAATGGACCTAGGGATCCTGCCGGTCCCCCTGTCAGGGGCTGAGGATATTTGAATGGACCTATGATAGCCCCTGGTGGGAGAATAATCACTGTTGGACCAATCCCCTTTAAGGGGGGGACAGTCAAGTTGTGGTTTACCTGTAAATATAAGTGGCTTCCCCATTCCTTTGTCCCCATGCTCGATCTTGACCTGCAGCAAACCACCATGCTGTATATATGATCCTGACTCCCTAATAAAAGAGCCATGATTAAAATCTCTCCAATGGCCTCCCGAGTCCAGTACTTTTCAGTGGTGACGAGGATGGGATCCCGATGAGCGACTCATCGGCCAGCATCCGCAGCCCGGATTCCAGCCTGCCGCAGGAGTTCCCGGCCCCGTGCGGCTCACACACCGTCTCGCCACTCTCAACTCCCGAGAATCCAGCAGCTGCCGCTCCAGGGGTCCGTCAACCACTCCAGGCTCCGCTCAGCTCCAGTACAGCCTCGCCTATCCCGGTTCCCGAGAGCCGCGACGCCGCTGCTGCCCCTGAGAATCTCCCCACTGCACCCATGGTTGCTCCAATAGCCGCCGCTCCGGGACATCGCATCGAGGTCTTCAACTCGGCATAACAGTTTTGTTATGAGATGGGATGTAGTCTGTTAAAGCCTGTACTGGAATCATATCTTGTTAGATTTTTAAGGTGTCTCTGGACTTCTGTTCACTTAGTGTTGCCAACCTCTTTAGGTGGTAACTGGAGATCTCCTGGGATTACAACTGATCTCCAGTCAACAGAGATCAGTTCACCTGGAGAAAATGGCCACTTTGGAAGGTGGACTATATGGCATTTTACCCCACTGAAGTCCTTCCCCTCCCAAAACCCCACCCTCCTCAGGTTCCTCTCCCCAGTTCTCCAAGTATTTCCCAACACGGAGCTGGCAACCCATGAAAGAATTTAATAAAAACTGTGCAAAAGTTGTTTGATTCTGTCTCGATCCTCTTATTCCTGGGAGAAACTATACCCTGAGCCTTACCTAACTCCTGTTAGCTTTGCCTTTAAAAAAAATTATGACAGTTACTTTCAGAGTCAATCATTGAAATGGCAGCCTTTCAGCCTGGAGGCCTGTTGTTTCTGCTGTGGTGTTCCTCAGGGTCAAAGAAGATGAGGTAAAGATCACAGATTTCTGAGCATCATTTAAAGCAAAGTTACAGTCATTTGGGGGGGGTGGGGAGGGGAACAGGACATTTAATCCATCCAGCCCCACATGATTTTACTAATAAAATGGACTCCTTGGCACTTTTATTAGTCCTTTATAACAGGCAGCCATATAAAGCTGGATCTCCATGGGATGGAGTTCACCGTGGTCCCCGCCCAGCAAAATCTGTATGGTGGAAACTGATGCATATTTAATAACAACAAAGGAACTGGTATTGGTTTTCATTAGTGACACTGTGCAGGTGAAAAAGTTAGACTGGTACCACAGAGTTTCAGGTGATTATTCCTAGAGCTACCTGATGTCACTTCCATGTTTTCCTCAACTAAAAAAAAAAAAAAAATCTCCTGCTGCCATTTAGAGCGGGCTGCCTAGTCACTGTGCTCTTGCTCTCCGTCTCCGCATCTTCAGTGAATTTCTATGAACGTTGAGTGCACCCGGCTTTCATCTCTCAAGGTGGCCGGCTGGGTGCCTTGCTACCCTTGTTTTCTGCATGCAAAAACTGAACTGACGCAGGCCCTACAATTTAGCTTACAACTTAACACTCACGGCTAAAACCAAAAGCTGCAAAATACCATGGCCATTTTTTTTTTAAAAATGGGAAGCATACCTTTCAGTCTCAGCCCTGCCAATTAATCAGCGGAAACTTTACCTGATTGATCTTCCAATTAAACATGCAATCCCGCTTACAAACAGTAGTTCTGCTGCCTTCCTTTGCCCAAATAACTCACGCTACGGGCATACAGATACAAACACAGGCAAATAAAAAGGGAGATAAAAAAGATGTTGCCGGATTATTCATCCCTTAAGAACAGAGCTTGTTTGGGCAATTGGGGATGTGCTTTTAAAAAGGTCTTTAAAGGAAGTCAGCCTTTGTTTAAAACAGGGACAAATAGGAGGCTTCATTAACTAGATTGACAAGCTGCAAAGATCTCTTGAGTGTTTAAATTAAGGTCTGCAACGTTCTTGAAACTTGACAAAGGAGGCAAGATTGTCACTGCTCGCTGTCTCACACAGAGGTAATGGTAGATTAGGCTCTTCCGATTTCGATTACCAAGTGCGCCGCTTCTGGTTTTTAAAGGGGGGAAAACATCTTTTGGTGACTTGTTGACTATTAGAATAAACCCTTTTCAGAATAACAGCGCTTTAATGTTATAACAAGCCAAAAGAACTAGGCAGGGGGGCCACCCAACTCATTCAGTCATGTGAAACCCTCAATATTTTAAAAGATCCCAAACAATTATTTAATCGTCTCTGAAAAATAAAATCGGTGTGGTATGGAATAAGGACTGTTGGAACCACATCTGATGCTACAGATGGACAGCTTCTACTCTAAAATCAATAACGATGCCTGGTGGACATCTAAGAAATTGATCCAGACTTTGGAAAGAATCCAGGATGGGCCAAAGGTAATTTCTCTGGGCTGGTTCAACTTCCACTAGGGCTGCCGGGCCGTGCCAGCAACCAGTGGATAGATTATGGACAGGGACTGGTGTGTGTGTGTGTGCAACACCAGCTGTAGTATTACATCACTTTCCACCAAAAATTCTGGAAGTGCCATAGGAAAGCTCTAGGACTCACTGGAAACTCTATAGTAAAACCACAGAGTTTCTGGTGATTCCTAGAGCTACCCCAAGTCACTTCTAGGTTTTTACTGGGAGTGGCATGGCACCACATGCAACTCTGCCTTTAATTTTTTTTCTCCTGCTGCCATTTGGAGCTGTGAGAGTGGGGCGGGGGTATCCTGCCTGGATACAATCTGCCGCATACAGACTGATGAGTCATATCATGGTACTGGGCTTGCAGCTTGGACCACATGCCCCTGGACACCCACACCCCGATAACATAGATGCATTCCTGCCCACTTTGATCAGGCTCCTAGGCCCTCCTGCATGGCGATAACGTTATTATTGTGCAACTGAACTTACAGACCTGAGGCCCTGTTGTAATATTCCCACAAATGAGATGAGAAAGAGCCTGGCCCCCAAACCCTAGTCAATACCATAATGACCCAGTCCATTCAAAGCCAACTTCAGACCCCAGTTGGTCTGAGCTCTGGTCCAATATGTGATAGCAGAGCCCACGAGTCAGTGGAAAGTCCAATCTTGCTGAAACTTCTTGTACCATCTTTCCCAAATACAACAGAAACAGATAAAGGAAGGTCATTCCACTTTAGTACAGTATCTTGAGAGCCCACCTGGTTAGAGATTTGGGTCGGGGAGGTCAGGGCTCAAATTCCCATTCTGCCATGAAGCTCACTGGGTGACCTCCAACCAAACATACTGCCTCAGACTAACCTGCTCCACAGGGTTGTTTTGTAGATAAAACGGAGGGGTATGTACATTGACTTAAGCTCCTTGTAGGAGGGGTAGGATAAATAAACAAAGAAGAAGAAGATGAGTAGGAGGAAGAGGAGGAGGAGGAAGAAGAGGAGACTGGATTTATACCCCAACTTTCACTTGGAGTCTCAGAGCAGCTTACAAACTCCTTCCCCTTCCCACAACAGACACCCTGTGAGGTAGGTGGGGCTGAGAGAGCTCTGACAGAAACTGTTCTTTCAAGGACAGCTCTGACGGAACTATGGCTTGCCCAAGGTCATCCAGCAGTTGCAAGTGGAGGAGTGGGGAATCAAACCTGGTTCTCCCAGATTAGAGTGCGTACACTTAACCACTACACCAAACTGGTGTAAACATATCATGGGGCTCATTTAGCTATTATATCTGCCAGTCAAAGATTTGGCAATTGCTGATGAATGGTGAACTATTGTTTATTTATTTATGGGAGTAAGTGGTCCTTAAGGTATGTTGGTTCCAGGGCATACAGGGCTTTAAAGGTCAATACCAGCACCTTGAATTGATCATGGAAGCCTATTGGAAGCCAAAGTAGGTGGAACAAGACTGGAGTGATATCACCTCTACAACCCACTCCAGTCAACACTCTGGCTGCAGTGTTCTATACCAACTGTAGCTTCTGGACAGTCCTCAAGGGCGGCCCCACATACAATGCATTGAAGTAATCTAATCAAGTGGTTACCAGGGCTTGCCACTGGTGGCCAGAGGAATTTCATCCTGTTACTGCAAGCTTTTCTTCCTTCAGAACAATTAATTAAGGAGATGTCCCATTTTTAGGGTTTGTTGTGCTATCCAAAATCTGGAAGAGTGGAATACAATGCATATTGCGCCAGTGCAACACTAACCCAAGATATTGCTTTGGTGCAACACAGTGAGCCTGTGCTGCTAGGCCCACCACTGTCAACAGGTGCAGAGTGATGTCACTACACTAGTCAATGACAAATGTGGTACGAACATAACAGCAGCCATGTTGGATCAGACCAATACTTCATTTAGTCCAGTATCCTGTTTCATACAATGGCCAACCAGATGCCCCTGGAAGACCTATGAGCAATGCATGGAAGCTGAACTCAGGTGTTCAGAACAAATTTAGACTCCGGTGGCACCTTTAAGACCAACAAAGGTTTATTCAAGGTATGAGCTTTTGTGTGCAATGCACACTTTTTCAAATACATTGTAGGTATGGGTAGGTAAGGGTCAAACTTATAGACAGGGACTTAACAGCAAATTATTATTATTATTATTATTATTATTATTATTATTATTATTATTATTATTATTATTGAAAGCTGCCAGTGAAGGGGAGTTCATCACCTCCCCAGGCAGCTGATTCCACCTTTGAACCACTCTGACCATGAAAAAGTTTTTCCTAATATCCAGCTGATACCTTCCTGCATGTAATTTAAACCCGTTGCTTCGGGTCCTATCCTCTGCTGCCAACTGGAACAGCTCCTTGCCCTCCTCCAAATGATTAATATTTAAAATATTTAAAGAGAGCAATCATGTCCCCCCTCAATCTCCTCTTCTCCAAACTAAACATTCCCAAGGCCCTTAGCCTTTCCTCGTAGGGCTCAGGCTCCAGACCCCTGATCATCCTCATCGCTCTCCTCTGCACCTTCTCAATTTTGTCCACATCCTTTTAAAAGCGAGGCCTCCAGAACTGCACACAGTACTCAAGGTGCGGCCTGACCAAGACAGTATACAGAGGGGCTATATTTAAGGTATGCAGAGTCAGAGCTAAATAACAAGCTAAGGTTATAAGGTTATAAGACTCTAAAAATGGAAGTTCCATGGACTCATGATGGCTAATAGACAACTGATGGATCTGCTCTCCCTGAATTTGTGTAATCCCCCTCTTAAAGCCAATCAAACTAGAGGCCATCAAGACAGCCGGTAGCAGTAGAAAAGAGCAAGAGTCCAATAGCACCTAAATGACTAACAACATTTGTGGCAGGATATGAGCTTTCGGAAGTCACTACTCACTTCTTCAGATACCAAATCTAATCAATCTAATCAAGAGGTATCTGAGCTGAGGAAATGAGCAGTGACTCGTGAAAGTTCATACCCTGCCACAAATGCTGTTAGTCTTTAAGGTGCTACTGGACTCTTGCTCTTTCCTACCGCTACAGGCAGACTAGCGCAGCTGCCCATTTTGATCTATGACCTCAATGTGTGGATTTTTTGATCCACAACCTGATTTCATGTCCTGAATCAGACATCTTTACATATACTTCAGATAAAAAGCTATGGTCTACTTTGGGGGCCCTCCGTTAAGCCAGGGCCTTGGAATTACACCCCAAAGTCCAGCCCTGAGTGTACCACGGGAGATGCAGTTGGTTAAATTTGATAACAAAATACAACACTGACCAAAATAGATGAGCACTGGAATAATGTCAGGGAGGTGACATGCAGACTGAAGTAAGACTAAGGATGGTGCAGACATGAAGGAGAGATGCCTAATAATTTAAGAAGCTTGCCAAGCTAGATGCAACTCAGTTGTGGTCAGATGTTACGAAGCTTGATTTTCGAAGCTCTTTTGCAGTTTTTATGAATGATACAGGTATCTTGGCTGTAACAGACAATCCACTGCTAGCAAAGACATCAAGACTCAGGGGCTTCTATCTCAGAATTGCCAGCTTCCAGGTGGGGCGTGGAGATCTGCTGGAATTACAACTAGGGATGGGCACGAACTGAGAAACTAACTGTGGTTCAAGCACCAACCAAGCCAGTTCATGGTTCGTTTTAAGCCAGTTCATTTGGTTGCATTGTTCCTGAATCCAAAAACGAACCACCTTTTTTCCATGGAGGTTCTTCTGGTTCGTTAGAGCGGTTCGTTCTCCAGACAGCCTGGCACTGATTCAATCAATTCCTAGGCAACACTGGGGATGGACTTGTGGAGGGCCCTAGAAACACTCATAGCAGTTGTCTATAGCTTGATTGGCAGCTCTGGGAGCCAATCATGGAGCTCTCATTCTGCTCTATGGGAGCAGATTGTGTACACACACACAAATACCATACCCGACTCAGCTGCTTTTCACTTGGTAGCAGGAAGAGAGAGGAGATGGGGCGATTTTGCATTGGCTTTTCCCTCCGTTGTTTTACCAAGCCTGCTTTGGAACAGAAATTTCCCTCTGCCTTGCATGCCAATTTCACTTTCTTTGATCATCGGATTTTATGGTACCTTCTGTATAGATATATGGCCATTCAGCAGTGACTTCTCGAGCTGCACCTTTGGTAGAACAACAGAGGGAAAAGCCAGTGCAGAATTACTCTTAGTCAACATGTGAGTGTGAGTTAGGAAGAATTGCTTGCTGCATGGGTATTTTAAGGCAAGGCTAGAGCTCAGCTTTCCTGGGGGCACCCGCTTTGGGGGTCTATAGCTCAGACATCCCAAATCCAATCTTCGCCAAACTCAGAGAGTGGGTGGAGGAGAGCCTGCTGAAAACTCCCGGTGAGTTTGGCATCTCTAACTCATGAGGGGATCTGTTCTACCACCTCCTGAACTCATGAACCAAAAGAAACCACAAATCAGTTCAGGAAATGGGAAAAGTTTGTGAAAGTTCATGGTTCGTTTAATCAAATGAACCGTGAACTGCCATGAACCACCATTTTTCCAGTTTGTGCCCATCCCTAATCACAACGGATCTCCAGATGACAGAGATCACTTTCCCCTTGATGAAAGGGCAGCTTCAGAGAGAAAATTATTTGGTATCATACCTCACAGAGCTCCCTCTTCTCCACAAGCCCTGCCATCCACAGGTTCCACCCCTCCGCCAAAAAAATCTCTAGAAATTTCCTAACCCAGAGCTGACAGCCCTATAAATATCTGCTGCAGGATCTGAATACCATCAGCTAGGCTGGAACCTTGCTCTGCCCAGGCAGATGAACTCTGCTGGAAAAAGAAAAAGAAAAAACCAAACCCCTCTCAGGTGGTTGATAAATATCCTCATTTATGAGTGTATAAATTTGTCTTAAACTTTCTCTTTCCATTCATTTTGTTCAAAACATCTTTATATCACAGCATCATCTGTTAGCACTTACTTGCGTTCATGCCCTTTCTTCAGCATCCGTTGTTAACTGCAGCGGATTCGGAATCCTTCTGTCGAATTAACTTAAAGTTATTGTATTCCGTTTTCTTTTGTTCCCTGGGCCTAAGCGGCAGATCTGTGATTGGATCTCCCTAGTCTTTTAAAAGGCAAATAGCAGATTCAAAAGGCTATGATCCATGCTGTTTGTGTTGGGTAGGAGGAAAAGGCATGTAATTCTTCCACCCTGCGTGGTTTTGCCAATGAAAGCAACCCCCCCCCCCCAGTCTGTAATTAACCCCGGAAGAAAATTAAATGACAGGCAAAGGGGGAAGGTGCTGGTCCTTCCCCCCACTAGGGTTAATAACTTTGCAGAGGTAGAAGTGATTAACCTTTTGCTTTAGGGTTGCCAGTCTCCAGGTGGTGTCTGGAGATCTCTCGGAATTACATTTGGTCTCCAGGTTACAGAGGTCAGTCTCCATGGACAGAAAGGCTGCTTTGGAAGGTGGGCTCTATAGCATGTTAGCCCACTGAGGTCCCTCTCACCCCCAAACCCTGCCCTCCCAATGCTCCACACCAAAATCTCTAGGAATATCCCAACCAGGATCTGGAAACCTAGCTGCAGCTCCAGTTGCAACCAGCGAGCCACACATCTGACTTGTTTTAGGGAAAGCTTGAGAGGATATGATCATGGATATTTCAAACTGATTTCCCACGAGGCACTGCTCCAGTGTCGTTCTTCCCTTTGCCCTGATTGCATGTTTGAATTTCCCACTATTTGCCCTGCACCACATTTTGACCCGCGGCTTCGCCTGAATTCCCCCACGGCTTCAGTGATTCTCAAAAAACAGGATCACTGAAGCCGCGGGGGAATTTGGGTGAAGCCGCGGGTCAAAATGCAGCATGGGGCAAATAGTGGGAAGTTCAAGCACGCAATCGGGGCAAAGGGAAGAACGACACCAGAGTAGTGCCTCATAGGAAATCGGTCTTAGTGTCTGAGTCAAGATGATTTAAGTCCGCAGCAAAACGGCATCCAAAAAACCCAGGGTAACAGCAGGCTGAAACCAGCTCAACCACTGAAGGGAGGTAATGTAATGCAGAATGGGTGTGTGTGGTTTTTGAATAAAAAGAAGATTGAATTTAATTTTAGTACAGAACAGGAAAAAACAACAATAAAAAGAAGGTTAAATTCAATTTTCATGCAGAATAGCTTGGAGGGCACCATGTGAACATGGATTAAAAGGAGAGTGCGAAAAGGGCCTATAAGAAAGAGAGGTAAAGGGCCAGATCTGGGATTCTTCATATTCCTAATCCAGTAGTGAGACAAAAGACATAAGGTTGCCAACTCTGAGCTGGGAAATTCCTGGAGATTTGGGGGGTGGGTAGGGCAGGGTTTCGGGAGAAGAGGGAGCTCAGTAGGAATGTAATGTCATAGATTCCACCCTTCAAAGCTGCCATTCTCTCCAAGGGAACTGATCTCTGTAGTCTGGAGTTTGGTTGTAATTCCAGAAGCACACTAGCTCTCCCTATAAAGGATAGATGATTGATAGATAAATCGAGAGAGAGAGAGAAAGAGAGAGAGGGATGGATGGATGGATGGTTGGATAGATGATAGATCTATCTATCTATCTATCTATCTATCTATCTATCTATCTATCTATCTATCTATCTATCTATCTTCTATCCAACCATCCATCTATCTGTCTATCATCTATCCAACCATCCATCCATCCATCCATCCATCCATCCATCCATCCATCCATCTATCTATCTGTTTTTCACTGGCAAGGCCATTGGTGAAGTTTCTAGGTTCCGATGGAACTGTCTAATATTGCAAATTATGCCACTGCGCCGGTTTGAGTCCAATGGGACATAGGTTTGCCCTTGTGGTCTCGTTTCTTAATTTTCAAACACTGGCAAATTTATTAGGATCACAGATGGATCCTGTGGCTAAGAAAATGGAATTTGGACTTTTTTTTTCTAATGTAGGTTCTTCTTTTTCTGTTAAGAATTGTGCACACAGAGTTGTCAGCAGGCTTGGGGGAAAATGTCCTAATAGAAGATTAATATGTGGAAATGGACAGTTGATGCTTTTCATGGCACAGTGGTAAATTAGAGTTACCAACTCTGACTGGGAAAATTTCCGGAGATGGTAGAGGAGTTTGGGGAGGGGAGGAAGCTCAGAAGGGATGTGACTTCATAGTGTTCACGTTCCGATGATGTAATTTCCTCCAGAGGAACTGATCTGTACTCTGGAGATATGATACCAGGAGAACTCCAGGTCCCACCTGAAGCAGAAGTGGGAAACTCTACGCTAAATAGCATCACCTGATAAAGTATACCTGTGTTTACATGGGCAGGGCATTTTTTCTCTCCGGGTGGTTGTCATCCTTAAGGGTGCAACAGCGGCCTTCGACTTTTCCAGATCTTGTTTGTGTTGATATGCAATCACATGATGCCAGTATGCAATCACATGATGCCAGAGTCATGTGACAGGAAGAAGGGAAGCCAAAGTTATGATTACAGGCCAAAGCCATGGGGTCAAGGCCAGGTCCACGGGTAAAAGATTAAGAGAACTGGGGACATGAAACACAAGCTGAACCCCAGGAGGCATACTGTTCTGAGGAACACAGGAAGGGTTAGAGCCATGAAGGAATCCCTTCCACAACTAACAGTCCAATGCTAAAAGGACACCTTCCTGGGAGTGAGCTCCAGTGGGTACACTTAGGATTGCTCTGTCAGTAACCTCAACCCATTGTCCTGCTCCTGCTTTCATACGAATGGGAAAGGTCTTAGAAGTGGAGAACTTCTGTTGGTGACCCTAGACATGCTCTTGATAGTGGCCATCTATGAGCTGATTCTTATATAGATATTGTTTGGTTATGTTTTGCAAGACTGATTGCCCTCTTTCTGCAGTGGAGAAGCAGACTGAGAGCTTTTACTACATGGATCATTTATTTGTTAAGAAAATGTATTTGCTGTTTGTCTCCAGGGATCCTGCTTAAGATGGTTTGCAAAATAAAGCATGATAAAATCATAAAACCACAGAAACATGGGAGCTGTTTCAAGACAGTTTTCAAGGTCAGCCACACAAAGTCATCTAATCTGGCTGTGACTAGACAATTGGCCACCGTGGTCAGAGCATAGTTTTTGAGGAAAGGCCGTCGCTAGCATGCCATCTGAAGCTGATACAACACACCACATGCCACAGAGAAGGCCTGAGCCTCCACCTATATTTCTTTATATTTCTTTGTTTTATGTGCCACTTTTCTATGGAACATGGGCTCAAAATGGCTTACAAACATCAAAGGCATAGCAATCCAAGACGAGTACAGTCACTTAAAATTCCGATAGATCAATATGTATGAATTCTTATACAATTCCAATACATTAAAACATGCGCACACAAAAAAAAATTACCACCAAAAAAAATCAAAATGGGAGACAAACACAACCTACTGGCAATCTGCTGGCCAAGGTGATAAGCAGTCTCTCCCTGCTAGTCTCATGTCTTCATATCACCTCTAGGCAGGGTGGAGCTGCAGCTCTACAGGTGGAATGAGGAGGGGGCAACCTGTACGCCAAGGTTGTAAGCAGGCTCTCCTTTCCCAGGATCAAGCAACACCTCCAAGGTATGAACGTCCAGTTGGAGTGCAACTCCCTCTAGGACAAGCTGAGTTCTCGAGCAGCTTTGTCACTGGGCAGCAGAACCTCAGCCTTGTCTGAACGGAACATCAGTTTAGTGGCGTCTTCTACCCCATTATCTTCTCCAGGCACCTGTTCAAAGGATTCACCCAACTCACCTGTTAAGGAGAAACCGAGCAGGGCATCATCTGCATATTGGTGGCCTTCCACTCCAAATTCCCAGAGGAGCTCTTCTGGCAGTTTTATGTAGATGTTAGACAGGTTTAGGAACAAGATATATCCCTGCAGTACCCTACAGTGTAAGTGCCACAGGTCCGAGTAGCAGTCTTCAGAACTACCATTTTGGAATTGGTCAGTTTAGTAAGAGCAGGGCTATTTTTGGGCAGGAATGCACAGGAACAGAGTTCCAGCTGGCTTCTGAGTTGGCCACGCCTACAGCCTCCCCCCACCTTGGGTTCCTCAGGTGCCTTGCAAGCCATGGAGCGCCTGGGGAAGCCAAGCCAATTCAATCCAGGGAGGGAAAGCAGTTTAAACTGCCTCCCCTCCTCGTGTTCCCCAGGCACACTGCAGCTGCCAATCCAGAAACTGCCTTCCTTCCCTTGGGTTCCCCATGCTCCCCACACCTGGGGAAGCCGATCCTGGGAGGGAGCTGCACTGTCAGGGGTGTGGCCTAATATGCTAATGAGTTTCTGCTGTTGGGTGTGGCCTATTATGCTAATGGTTTCCTGCTGGGCTTTTTCTACAAAAAAAGGCCTGAGTAACTACTAAAGTATGGTGTACCCTGCTCCCAACCCATAAGAACATAAGAACACAAGAGAATCCATGTTGGATCAGGCCAATGGCCCATCCAGCCCAACACTCTGTGTCACACAGTGGCCAAAACCCAGATGCCATCAGGAGGTCCACCAGCAGGGCCAGAACTCCAGAAGCCCTCCCACTGTGCTCCCGCCCAAGCACCAAGAATACAGAACATCACTGCCCCAGACACAATGTTCCATCTATACCTTGTGGCTCTCAAGAAAGCTCCTCAAGATACCACGGTTGATGGTATCAAAAGCAGCTTAGAGGTCCACAAGAGTCAACTATGGCACACTCTCCCTCTTCCTTTCCCAGTGAAGATCATCAGTCAGGGTGTCCAAGGCTAATTCTGACCCATACCCAGGCCCAGGGCTTTTTTTGTAGAAAAAGCCCAGCAGGAACTCGTTAGCATAATAGGCCACACCCAACAGCAGGAACTCATTAGCATTTTAGGCCACACCCATGACAGCACAGCTTATTAGCATATTAGGCCACATCCCCATGTTACCAGAAGAGTGGTCATCCAGCCACACCCACCTTTTGCTTCTTATTCTGTTTACCTTGTTTGTTGTCAAAACCCAGGGCTTTTTTTGTAGCAGGAATTAATTTGCATGTTAGGCCACATACCCCTAACATAGCCAATCCTAATGAGTTTCTGCCGTTGGGTGTGGCCTATTATGCTAATGAGTTCCTGCTGGGTGTGGCCAACTCAGGAGCCAGCCGGAACTCCGTTCCTGTGCATTCCTGCCCAAAAATAGCCCTGCCCAGGCCTGAATCCAAACTGAGTCTAGATAATCCACCTCTTCCATAGGAGCCAGAAGCAATAAAGCTGCTCAAGCATTTTGCCTAAGAAAGGAATGCTGTCCGCCAAGCAATAATTATTTAAGTCACTGGGGCCCAGGGATACCCTCCCTCAGAGAGTCATCTCAGACCCATTCAAGCGATCCAGCCCAGCTTAACACCAACAGCTATGAAGGGAAAGGGTTGAATCTAGATGTGGAAGGCCACATGCTTCCGATCAGCTTCTCCATTTCATCAAGCCTCACCAATGGAGAGTCATGCATAGAGCTAGGACCAGAATACATTCCAATAGCATACTGAGATGGTACTGAACTAACTGTGGGATCTGTTATGTTGGCTGTGAGCAATTTTATCTGCAAAACGCATATGATTGCCCCCTTTGGCTTGGGAAATCCCTGGAGGTTTGGGGGCAGAACCTGGGGAAGGCAGAATTTGGGGAGGGAAGGGAGCTCCATAGGGATATGATTCCACTGAGTATCAGAACGTAAGAACATAAGAGAAGCCAATGGCCCATCCAGTCTAACATAGTGGCCAAAACCCAGGTGCCATCAGGAGGTCCACCAGCATGGCCAGGGTTACCCTCTAAAGCGGCCATTTCCTCCAAGGGTACTGATCTCCAGCCATCACCAGGAGGTTAGCAACCCTAAAAATGTATCACAAATGAGTCACAGTAGTCCTCTATGCTTCCTGGGTCCTCGGGGCCAAGGAGAAGAGCCCACTCATCGCAACCAACTAAAATTCTGCCACAGAGTAGGCATGATACTATGTTAGGTTGCATTTGCACTGAATCTTTTTCCTGCTTGCTCTTCACTCATCTGCCCAACTGCTTCATCATCCAAAGCTCCTCGGTAAACTAAGGAGCATTCTGGGATCTGCAGTTGCAGAGGTGGTGCGATGGGCATGTCCACAGCCTGGATCATCTCCACATTCCACAAGTCAACCAGTGCAGAAAATGGATGTGGAAGAATCAGGAAGTGTATGAGCCTCCTTGGAGAACACCCGTGTCGCATGGTACATTATTTCCATGTGTGTGTGTAAGCCCACTCTGATACCATGGCAAGATGACTGTCAGGTTAGGTAAGCTTGTGAACCAGTCCCTTACCATTCACAGCTGAACGATGCAACTCTTTTTTTGAGGGAAAAATCCCATTATTTTGAGGTGAGGGGACCCAAAAATTCTGCAGTGGTTAGCTTCATCCAGGTCAGTAGTGGAGGCTGCAATCATCATGTGCATACCTACTGGCCCTATGTCTCCAAACAGAGTAAATCTACCATAGACAAGGCGCTATCACGAGATACTTATTTGGCAAGCTCTCATCTTAACAATTCCCAGCCAAAACATGAGCAGAAAATGATGCCTAGTATACAGTCCATACCTCCTGGAAAATTTAAACCACTGCTTGGGATTTCTGCTTTGTTGTCGTTCAAAAAGCCTCCGAGAAAAATTCTTCTCCTCTTCTCCAATGAGGTATTCCCCCCTCCCAAAAGATCAAAAGAACATTCCTTGCCTTTATAAAACCACACACCAATGTCTGCAGGTCTGATATCTTTCTTTAGTGAACGCTTTGACTGTGCCTTCGTTAAGTAATACCCCAAAGCAAAATAAATATATTTAAGAAGCCTGAACTGAATGGGTGCGGGATAGTTAATCTTTTAATTAACCCTTCTCCTTTTCTTTTCAGGATAGAGAAAAGTAATAATTTGGCTGCCTCTGTCACCTGGCAAAAGAAAGCAGGAGGAGGGGGGGGGGAAAGAAAAACCTAGAAGAAGTGGAAGAAAAAGGGGGGAAAGTTACTGTGTGCAGTTAATATCGAACAGCCACCATCTCCAGATGATCCCTGCTGCATCCAATTTCTGCCCAAATGCTTTCTGTTAAACCTCCATCAA
Organism: Lepidodactylus listeri; assembly: GCA_029233225.1. Lineage (NCBI taxonomy): Eukaryota > Metazoa > Chordata > Lepidosauria > Squamata > Gekkonidae > Lepidodactylus > Lepidodactylus listeri. The sequence continues at coordinate 19,061,210 of JARCFY010000008.1, read as the reverse complement.
ACAGACACACGGCGCACAAAAGAAAACCTCATCACCAAGGGAAACTAATCCACCGGTGCGCAATGTAAGCCTGTCAACTTTTTATTATAAGAAGTCATCACTCATTTCAGCGAAGATTAAAAGTATGACTAAATTGAGAAAATCCTCTTAGCCATTCGGAATTTTAATAGAGGAGAAAAGGGGGTGAGTAAAAAATTTAAACTGTGAGGGCGCATCGGTACTGGGTGAGCATCTATCTCTTTATGGGGATCTCACTCTGTGTGTAGAGGAGAGAGAAGGGAGTGGAGAGAAAAATCACATATATAGAGGCACACGATACACACACACATGCACACACACACACACACGTGAGGTATTAAATAAAGGCTAAGCAGGGGTGTGCATGTGTGTGCATGCTGCGTATATTTCACACTCAGTCTCTCTTCCAAAGCCGTACATAAACCTCCCAACCTGACACTACGTTTTTCTCAGTTTACCAGAAACAGTTTCTGATTCAGACGAGCTTAAGAGATAAGAACGGAAAATGAGTCCTCGCTGCTTTAATTACATCGTCATTGGCAACAAGGTGTTACAGTTGCAGAATAACAATTCTTTCTTTTTTTTAAACGCCAAGTATGGATTCAGGGTCAGTCTGCAATTTCATCCAAGGAACCCCCACCGCCACCAAAGATGGGAACCTTGTTGGTTTTCTGCTTGCCCAATTCTGCATCAACCCTACAGGTAGTTAGTCTGGTGGGATGTTAGAATGCGCGTGCACGCACACACACACACACACAATGTGTTCAACTGGAACTCACTTTTGTCCCCCCCCCCCAGATTATGTTCTCAAATGCCCTATGTTTCACTTAAGTTTCATCTCAAAATACAGCTAATTCCTTTCCCCCCTGCAATCGTCTTTCTGTTCCAAAGATTATTTTCCCCACCTGCATTTAAAATTGTGGGATTATTGTTATTCTCTCATCTGTCAGGCATTGGGAGCACTTCAGCTGTCATCTCTCAAGGTTTTGGGGTTCCCCTCTTCCAACTGCGTGAAAGATACAGAAGTGACACAAAACCTCAAGTCTCACCCTGGCTTAGCAGTTTGTGTCTCCCGCATGATATCTTCTGTCCTTGCACCCAGTTTACAAACAAGGAAACCCCAATTGAAACCATGCTGGTTTGGATGCCCGATGTTTTTAGAAGCAGTGGTTCACATGTTCTACTGCCGGCAGGTTCTCCGGATCTATCGTAACCTGGCACAGATTCCCTAGTTTTCTGCACAGCGGTAATGGGGATCAAGGGATGAGCATACATGATTGTGGAACCTGTGCAGTAGGAAGATCTGCAGTTGCCTCGCTCAGCCCCTGTACCTTTTCACTTGTGGCACTGCCTATGGAATTGCTGAACTTAGGACAGAATGAAAAATGTGGCTACCGCTGAAAATGGCAGCCCTGTGTTGAGTTATCCTTTCCTCTATGTAGCATCTAGTCCAACTTACCCCATACCTTGACCTTCCTATCTCCACTCCATAGTTCTGGCTTGCTGCTGGTGTCCCTGGGGAACCATCTGTTGCTATGATGCCAGGACACAGGTTAAGTTGAACTTGATGTTATAGAGGTGGAGGAAAGAAATCAGCTGTTTTTGGCGGCAGCCCATGCTTTTTGTATCATGTAACTCTACCCTGGGACTCTGATATGGGGATGCATGAAGTTCCCAGGTACAGATTGCAGTGGAAGAGTTGCATATGAACTATTTCAGG